>JAVBJF010000733.1:0-69198 GCA_033439095.1 Pseudococcus viburni | reverse complement strand
CGGCAGCGTGAGCCAGCCGGAAAATCGAATACAAACGCTCTGCTATCATAATAACGTCAATGTAAACGGACATAGTCAAGTACTCACTAAGTGAAATAAGAACACAGTATATAGAAAAGGTATGGTCGTATATTTAGCCAACAAAATATACAAGCCAAGAGCACTGGTCCTTACACCTACGTGTACATCAACTATATGATATCCTACGAGGTAACTATCTAACTTAGAACCTACGTAGCTCACTACCTTTGCCACCACCACTTCGTAGTGGGAGGCGTCAGGAGTGATTACTTCGGTCTCGGAAGGAACGACGTTAGCACAACATAAGTGGTGACTAACTCTTGTCGTTTTCAGTTCTTTTATGATGTACTTTTCAATTAATTTCGTTTGAGCTCAAAATTTTACTTTTAGTAGAGATACCTCCCTTAACCCCGAAAATATCAAGGATTTTAACGATTTCACTGCAAAAAGCAAGAATTCCCAACGTGTTTCTATTTTACTTGAATTTTTTAATTGAAGGATAAAAAAAGGGGTTCTCTTTCGGGCAAATTTGAGTGAAGAAAAATGACATAAAAATGGCAAGAAGAATCTAGAAAAAGACGAGAATTTTCATTTTTCAGATCCAGTAGACACAATGTTATACCAATACCGAAACCATTACCAAAATTGATGACAAAAACTCAGAGACCTGTACCAAAACTTATACCAATGCAAAAATTGATCAAGTTTTTGATCAAAAAAATAATGAAAATTTAAACGTACGAAATTTTTAAGTTGAAAAAAATTTAATTTTTTTTAGAAAATTCAAACTCATGAAAAAGAAATTTTAATGAAACAATTTCAGAAAACTATGAAAATTCAAGCTTGAAAATTTTTGGAGCAAACAGAAAAATTCAACTTGAAAAACTTCCGAACTGAAAAAATTGAAAAATTTCAAGTCAATCTAAGCCAAAAACACAGCAGGTGGGATAACTCCCTTGTTAGTAGTCAGAAAACCTGAAAATAGCAAGAATTTTAATAATTTCACTGCAGAAAGCGAGAATTCTCAAAATTTTTCTTTTCTCCCTTGAATTTTTTAATAGATGGATAAAAAATGAAATTCTTTTTGTCAAATTTTATTTAAAAAAATTGCATGAAAATGGCAAGAAAAATCCAGAAAACAGCGAGAATTTTCATTTTTCAGATCCAGTAGACACCATCCTACATCCATATCGAAACCAATACCAAAATTGATCACAAAGACTCAGAAACTTATACCGATGCAAAAATTGATAAAGATTTTGATCAAAAAAGTATAAAAATTTGAACGTACAAAATTTTTGAGTCAAAAAAATTTGAATTTTTTTTAGAAAATTCAAACTCAGAAAAAGAAGTTTTAATGAAACAATTTTCAGAAAACTATGAAAATTTAAGCTTGAAAATTTTTTGAAGCGAACAGAAAAATTCAACTCGAACTCCGAGCTAAAAAAATTGGAAAAATTTAAATTTCGAGCCAATCTAAGCCAAAAGCACATCAGGTAAAGAAAGTTATTCGTAATTTTCAAAACACTGACACAAACAAAACAAACAATTCTGCCAGTAACATTTTAGATCCCGATGCCTGCCGCAAGTTCCGTGTAAATCAGCCTCCTTCAACTGCCGCATGCGATTCCTACCTCAATATCGTATACAGGGGGTATTAAGAAGGCTAGACGTGATGCAGCGAAGGAATATCTCCAGCGCAGCCCATCTCCGCACGATTTTGTTTATAAATAAAAAGTCCGCTTCTTTGTACGTCGAGTTGACGACATGATTTCGCCTGGTACCGGGTACGTTGTTCGCTGACACATTGCGTCCTATGATACATTGCACGGGCTCACCGGACGAGTCGTCAACGCTCTCTAAAATAGATATCTGCATAGAAATCCGGGCACATCTTAATCCAACTTTTATTTTTTATAAAAGCGAAATAACTCCGGTGATTCATTTCATTCATTAGTATCGCTGCCAGGTGATTTGGTTTATTTTGTATTTTTTTTCGATGCTATTACGTGTACCAGCGTACGTAGCACGCGGTGGAAAATCTAGAAATAGATGATAAACCCTATACCCAGAGTGTCGTCGCTTTGAGTCGAATTATCGCCGCACGATAATTAAACCGAGTGTCTATTTTTCATTACGGCGAATTACCTACAAACGTATATTCGAGGTGTATATATGTGACAAAATCATACGCACGCGTTTTATTATAAGTAATTACGGGCGATGAAAATGAGGCCGGCTCGAATGATGTGCTTTTTTTTTGTTTCGATGCGCTGCTTTAGTAGACGACATCAGAACGAACGCCTGTTATCGAAAATTATTAATCGTTTCGATGATCAATTGGGTACGGTGACAAAGAGGTTTGAAGTGTGCCGAGTTATCGAGTTTTATGTTGATAACGTGAGGTTATGGCGTTGACGAAATTAAACGCCCCGTAATATGTTGCTGATGCGGATTGCGTCGGTGGAAGTTTTCCATCATCTTTGTGCCGATGCGCCGTGATCAGCCCAATCCGAATGTTTTTTGCGTCAGTAGAACGAGAATGAAATAGAAAATGCAAATTGGGGGTCAAAAAATTGGGAAATTTTCAAATGTTGGGTCAAATTTTCGAGATTTTTTGGATACGAAGGCAATTTTCCACAATTTTTGAAATTCGAGGTGAAAATTTTGAATAATATTTTCAGCTTAGAATGAAAATTTGCTTGACTAGTCACAGTTTTTGCGAATTTTCCAACTCATCGATTTGGTGAATGAATTTGATATTTCGTTATTGCCTCCTTCGCTTTAATTTTGCTTCTAGAGAAGGACTTTTTTGTACCTACGTGTTTTTTTTCAAGAATAAAACAAAATATGACTTTATCATAAAGAGCGAATATTTTGAAAATTTTAAATAGGTATCTCACTCGGAATACAGATTTTTTTAAATTTCCCAATGAAAATTGTAAAGGTCATAACTTGGCAAAATGTCCAACTCATCGTCAGTTCAAATAATTTTGCTATAAGTCATGGGAAGCACAAAACGTAGGTATCGATTATCGATTCTTCCACCCCTCGACGAATGAGATGTTGGAAAAAATGGTGAAATTTTAGCCTTTGGATCCCTTACGCAAAGAACTAGTAGTTTTTTCGAAAAACTAGTAGTAAAACTAGTAGTTTTCCCAAAAAACTACTAGTAAACTAGTAGTTATCAAAAAAACTACTAGTTTTTTCAAAACGACTAGTAGTTTTTTTTCAAAACAACTAGTAGTAAACTAGTAGTTTTTGAATAACTACTAGTTTTTTTCAAGACAACTAGTAATAAACTAGTAGTGTTTAAAAAACTACTAGTTTTTTTTAACAACTTTATTTTTACCACTTGTCAGCAAATGCAAGTATTAGTTACCCGAGAAAATTACAAAATTCAAATTTTTCAACCTCTCCCCTCCTTCGCCCCATCTACATCCTAACCCTTTATTCTTAAGCGAAAAATATTGCAAAATTTGTGTATAACGGGTATTATTTTTCCTGATAACAAATTTTATTACTATGGTTTGAATGAATGGGCATTATGACTTAGACCAGAAGTCACTTTTTTCTGATCTTATTTTGGACTTTCGGTGACAATTTTATTTGAAAAAAATTGTAATGGTATATGGTACAATCATTATAATCTATACCCGTCATCTCTCAGAAAAAAATGTTATCGAATTTATATCTTACCACCCTCGAAAACATCAATTTCAATACATTTTTTCTATAAAAAGTAGCGAAATTCAAAAATTTTCAAATCTCCCTTCTATCCCTACCTCTCCGGCCACCCTTCATTCCGAAAAGAAAAAAAACTAAATTCGTATTCTATACGCCCTTGAAAACATAGATTTGGACTCGAAAAAATTTCAAAACTCAACATTTTGCAGGCTTTTTTCTCCTGCCTACCTCAATTTCAATTCTTCATCTCTAAAAGAAAATTATTGCTAAATTTGTATTCCATTCACCATAAAAACATAAGGTCAAAAAATATTACTCGGAAAAATCACAAATTTTTTCTAGTCTCACCCCTCCTTTACCTCCTTTTTACCCCAACCCTTCATCCCTAAGCAAAAAATATTGTCAAATTCGTATTCTACGAACTCGAAAACATAAATTTTGACATTTTACTCGAAATATGTAATTACAAAATTCAAATTTTTCAAGGTCTCATCCCTCCTCCTTCACCCCCTTTTCAGCCCAATCCTTCATCCCTAAGCAGAAAATATTGTCAAATTCGTATTCTACACCCTCGAAAACATATATTTCGACATATTACTCGAAATAATTACAAAATTCAAATTTTTAAAGATCTCAACCCTCCTCCTTCACCCTCTTTTCACCCCTACCATTCATCCCTAAGCAGAAAATATTGTCAAATTCGTATTCTACACCCTTGAAAACATAGATTTTGACATATTACTCGAAATAATTACAAAATTCAAATTTTTAAAGGTCTCAACCCTCCTCCTCCTCCTCACCCTCTTTTCACCCCTACCATTCATCCCTAAGCGGAAAATATTGTCAAATTTGTATTCTACGCCCTCGAAAACATAGATTTCGACATATTACTCGAAATAATTACAAAATTCAAATTTTTAAAGGTCTCAACCCTCCTCCTCCTCCTCACCCTCTTTTCACCCCTACCATTCATCCCTAAGCGGAAAATATTGTCAAATTTGTATTCTACGCCCTCGAAAACATAGATTTCGACATATTACTCGAAATAATTACAAAATTCAAATTTTTAAAGGTCTCAACCCTCCTCCTCCTCCTCACCCTCTTTTCACCCCTACCATTCATCCCTAAGCAAAAAATTGTCAAATTCGTATTTTATGCCCTCGAAAACATAGATTTAGGCATATTACTCAAAAATTGCAAAATTCCAATTTTTCTAGGTTTTATTGCTACCATTTTTTCTTAAATTTTGTATCTTGAGGCTCCAGCCCCCCAGGGGTGGAATAAAAGTTCACCGAATGTGCCCAGAAATTTTATAAAATTATAATAAACAAGAAAATAAAAAAATTTCCTCAATTTAATTAAAATTGAAGAAAAAAAATTTCCTACTTCATGTTTAAAATACTACTTCAAATACCATAATTTCAACCCAACATGGTGGCGTGCTCCTCTAAATCAAGATAACCAGATAAGTAAGTACCTCGCAGGTATAAAGTAGTAGAGAGTAGAAACTACTACTACTAGTTACTAGTAGTTTCACTACTAGTACTTTTTTTACTAGTAGTAAAACTAGTTGCCGAAAATACTACTAGTTTAAAACTAGTAGTTTTTTTTTACTAGTAAAACTACTAGTTCTTTGCGTAAGGGATGTTCGAATGGTTTTTCTTGTCGAAATTTTTCTCTCGGATTTGTTTAAGCTAGTGATGGAAAACTGAAATGATATCAGTTCCAAATTCAATTTCAGTTTCAGTTCTCAACATTTTTTAGTTCCCGTTTTCAGTTCTAGATTTCAGTTTTTTATTTTTTTTCAGGGTTTCAAAAACGAAAAATTTTCGGTTCGGAAAAATTTTTAAAAATGGCTATGAAGGGTTTTCAAAACTAGTTATTTTGATCCTAAATTTAAAATTCGACTTGAGGCAGGGGTGAGATCAAAAATGAAAATTTTCAAATTTATCGAGCGAGATGTCCAAATTTATGTTTTTGACCTCTTGAATCCATTTTCAGCTTAAGATTATTTCGATCACAAACCCAGTTATCGAAGGTAAGAGTGGATAGATATCCAAATTTCAGCTTCCCAGCTCATTCCCATTCCTTTTGAGGGCCCCAAAAGTGACTTTCATGTTCCATCACAAGAGAATCACCCGACCGTCAACAAAATTTCGAGTCGAAGCAAAAAAATATCGAAAGTACATCCAAAAAGATCTTCCTATCAAAAATTTTAAAACAGAAGTTCATTTTTTGAATTTTTTTACGAATTTTTGAAAGTTAAAAATTTTTTATGGCCCTTTCAAAGTGAAAGAGTATCCATATAATGTCTGTGTTTAGTGTGTAATCTGTAAACGCCCATTCGTTCAAAGCCAAAGCTTATAAAAAATAGTTGAAATTGGAGCTAAAATGGAACTGTAATTCATTTACTTATTCGGTTCCAGTTCCAGTTTTCGTTCTCATAATTTTAATTTCAGTTTTAGTTCTAGCTCCAATTTTTTCAGTTTTCAGTTTCAGTTTTCGATCTCTGATTTAGGTTCAATATATTCTTTTATTTTAAAAAAACAATGAATATTTTTCAAAATTTTATAAAAAATTACCTTTTTTGCAAAAAAGTAGATATCATTCTCGAATACCTGTTACCTGTTTATCTGCCTTAATACGAAAGAAAGAGTAGAAGATCAATGACAAAAGCAATCTCAAATTCGTATTCAGCATGTCAAAAAACTTTAATTAGGAATCTCAAATTTCGCCATCATTGTAAGTAAATTTTCGAAATTCATTTTTCAATACCTATGAATATTTTTTTCGAGGGGAAGAGCGGGAAGTGAATCAAGGTGTCGGTACTACAGACACTGTAATTGATGAAAATTACGAAAAGGTCTTGGAATTGGCGAAGTGGTGTTAAAATATGAAAAAAGTGCTGAAAAAATCACGAATTTTGTTTAAAAATCGTGAGTTTACAAATTTTTTCTATTGCTCGCCTATTTTTATTTACCTATTTATTTATTTTTTCAGAATTTATAATCGAACTTTGAATTTTTCTACCTTGTCCATTTTTGGTTCATTTCTTATTGTACTGATGAACTTTTTTCAAGATGGGCAGATTTGCAAAACGATCAGATTTATTTTCAAATTTCCATAACAATTTTATTTTTTAAAAGGAATTTAGATACCTATCCATGATTCTGTAGCTGTTTTCTTCCAGCAAAACGGAATAACTAGCTGGATCTTCTGTTTAAATATTCCAATCAAAAGACCTGCCTAAAAAAGAATTTTATGAATTTTCTTAAAATTATATAGCTAAAAAAGGAGTCGGATTTTGTAGTTAGATATGCCATTTTGAGAAGTCTCAGATACCTACCCCCCTTCAAGTGTTACAAAATGGGAATTTTCATCACTATTTTTTATACATTTTTGCTTTTAAGTACCGGTACTAGCTTAGAAAATGACTTCATCAAAAAACCAAGAGGGCCTATCAAAGCTGCCAATCGAAAAGTAGAAAATTCCTCGAATCGTTCAAAAATTGGCTAAAAAGAAATTTTCCATAGTCTCTTGGCGCTTCAAGTTTTCGAATCCATGTTTTCAAACTTTCCATTTATTACGATATTTGAAAAAAAAACCAGCCACGATACCTTATTTTTATAAAAATTGTGAAAAATACTATTTTTGTGTATCAAATAAAATTATAAAAGAATTATTTGATGAAGGGGGAAAAATTATCGAAGGAAAGCAAAAATGAACAATTTTCAAAAAATCAAGGTTTTATCACAAAAACACTCGTTTCGTTTTTATTTCGTTTTTCAATGCCTTTTGTAACTTCTGAAATTCTTTCTTAGAAAAAAAAAAACTTAAAAAATAAAAATTTGTCGAAAACCCCTCAATATTTTTCATAAACTTCGAAACTCCTCAATTTTAAGGATACCTACCTATTTTTATACTCGAAATTGACAATTCTGTTTTTATTCGAAAACGTGATACTTATTTCACTGTAAAAAATGTCAAATTGACCAAATTTTCATAAAAATCAGTGATCTGGAAAATTTCAATTGAAATATGATCGAAAAAAAAGTTCAAGTACCTATCAAAAATTGCGATTCAAGAATCAAAATCG
This sequence comes from Pseudococcus viburni, assembly GCA_033439095.1. Classification (NCBI taxonomy): domain Eukaryota; kingdom Metazoa; phylum Arthropoda; class Insecta; order Hemiptera; family Pseudococcidae; genus Pseudococcus; species Pseudococcus viburni. The sequence continues at coordinate 61,394 of JAVBJF010000733.1, read as the reverse complement.
AAACATTCTCGAAAACAAAAAATTTCAGATACTACATGAAATGAAAATGTTCTATTTTGATCGATTTACCTATCTTTCCGCGAGGTAAATTTTATCGATAGACTTACCTACCCTTTTTCACCCATTTTTCTAAAAAAGGAACACATTTTTAAGAATTCAAATAAAAACCCGTAGATTTCCGAAATTGTGGACAAAACGTTGCTGTAGATAAATGATTTTATATGTATTCTTTTCCAGCAGCTTATCTAAGCTAGTCCTACTAATGAAATCGCAATATTTTCGAAATCGAAGAATAACAAAATACACTGGAAAAAATGCATTTACATCTCAGTATCTTGTTTTGCGATAAAACACAATGCCCAGAACAGAACATCTTATCGAATCGATACCACCAGATTTCCAAATGAGTCAACTTTTAACTTGGCTGGTTATTAATTGAAAATTAGGCACTGTGTGGAACACTTATCTATAGATTGCCTCAATATAAAACGCGTTTAGCAGTTAGCACAATAATTGTCGAAGGAACGATTAATCCGAAATGATAAAAAGGTAATCAATGATGGATCGAACTGCTATAGATTAGAAGGTTTATCATTAGATACTAATGATTAATTAACCAGCGAGTTAAATTAATGCAGCAATTAATCGATCTAAACATCAAATGAGTATACTGGTGAGAAGCTTTAGATAAACGGTTTAATGATTTCGAGTCAATGGTCAAATTTATTCGTGTACGTAACATACCTAAACTGAGATACTGAGAAGATTTTGAAGTAGGTCTAGGTACACTACCTAGTACCTACTCTATTTGAGATTGATGAGAAATAGAAGAGCTTGTAAGTAAAATTTTTCGGATGGAGGGAAACTGATAAATAGTCATTTTTTCAAAATTCTTTTCAAACGAGCTAAAAAATATAACGTTGAAAAAAATTTGAAAAAATCAAAGTCAGAAAAATTTTGAAAATATATGTACTAACTAAAATTTTTCCCAATTTGAAATTTTTTCCAACTCAAAATTTTTTTACTCGAAATTTTTCCAATTTTTTCAATTTTCATATTTCTTAGCATTATTTTCTTTCAACTTGAAAATTTTTTCCTAAATTTTTTTTCAACTTCATGTTTTTTAAAATTTTTCTCAACGCAATACCTAATTGGAAAAAGATTTTAATAATATAAAATCTAAAAAAATTGAAAAAATGTTGAGAAAATTTAAATCCAAAAAACTTTACAGTTGGAAAATTTTTTAAATAGGATGCCATTTTGAAAAAAAAAATAGAATTGATAAGATTGAAAAAATTTAGAATCTAAAAAACTTTTGATCTTGGAATAAATTTTGACTCAGATCGTTGAAATCCCATTTTTGGCAAATAACTATAATTATCTAATTTGGAGCTATACTTAGCCTTTTCAATCGTAATCTTCAATCCCTTCAACCAGCACAGAACAGCTTCGATTCAGTTTATTTGTCCAAAATACCTAATTTCCTTTTTACACATGTCCTTCGATTGATAAGTATCATAAAAGCATCTCAACATTTCCAGTAATCTTGTGAAATTCCAGCCCACTCGTTCAAAGTCCATTTATCACTAAAATTCCTACAAAATAGCCATTTAATTTAGGAAAAGTAGATATGTACTCTCAACATTCTCAAACAATACCTACCATACCAAATCGATAACCAATTCGAAAAATTGATATGCCAATCGACGAATCGAAGTACAATCGAGATTATTATTCAAAATGATACGATAATTCAATTAAAATCTTAGCTAAAAATGGAAAAAAATAACGTAAACAGAAAGATTTTTAGAATTCGTATACTTAATTACGATAACGCACTTATACGAGTGTTCGATAAACACGATTCGTAAATTGATTCGATAAGAATTCTAATTGAATTATTCGTCTTCGTAAACATTAAAAACCAATTACCAGCAATCTCGCCAAAATAACAATTTTATCGTACAAATTAATAGAAATACTAGGAAACGATTTGTTCGAATTAAATCTTCGACCTTGGAATCTGATCCCATGGGGAAAAATTGTCTTCAACTTTACTGTTCGATGAACTTATCCGAGCCATATCACGAAGTAATTTTTTTCCTTTCTGTCGAGCAATTAGCCCCTCCTTCGGGGAGTAAATATATCGGCCACTGGTGAGACTTTGTAGACGTTAGCGCCATTCGGAGATGATGCGAGCATGTGGAAGTGGTAGCCAAACAAGCGACCGATGAGATGGTGTATCGTCGAGGGTCACGGCTATTAAAGCTTGTTGACCTCGAGAGTAAATAAAGATAGTATAAGACACGCTAATCATTTTTACCATGATAGATTATACATGTATGTACGAAAGAAGCACATAATGCAGACAAAATGATCGCCATGGTGTTGAACTGCCTATCTCGCTGCAGTCAACGTTTCCAAATTGATTCGCCATCGATTGAGTCGTCTCATCGAGGACGTTTTGCCCCTTTGTAAACATTAGTCTTTCTGTGTGATGTCAGTTGTATTGTCTGTGACATTGTCTGCGTCGAACTGAGTAAACATTAGGTACCATATTGTTCGACTTTTACTAATTTCTAATTAACGATTCGAGTTCCGCCAAAGAGACGTTATACATTTGCCATGGTGCGAGAATGGCAACCAGAGAGCCCGGAGAGAAAGAAAAATAACGAGATAATAGGAGAATTTATTCTCTCGTATACGTTATCGGTGTACCTATACAGTATGACACAGAAGTCTTGTCCATTTGAAATATTTCTCAATATCTCAGAACTGAAAACAGATTCCAAGACGGTTCAAACGACAATGTACCTATTCCTGGCGACGAGGACATTGAAGATCGATAATCAAACTTCTGGTCCTACCTATAGGGTGCCCGCAAATTGAGAAACCGGTTTGGGTCAAAAAATGGAAGTCCCATTTTTTTATTCAAATAAAGTCAACACACAGGTGTGATCAAAATGTGGTATGTTTTTTTGAAACCGGTTCAGTAGTTTCGAACCAGTTATCAATAATATCCAAAAAAGTGGAGATATGAAAAAAAGTTTGAAACAAAAGTTGTAAAGAATTAAAAAACAATCATTTTTTGTTCCATGACTTTTTTTCCATCTTGCAATGGAGAGAAGTTGTCGTACAAAAAGTTGGAGAAGGTATATAATTTTTTTTTTTTCTTTCTAGCCACAACTCTTCTCCATCGTTGGATGAAAAAAATTACAGAATGTGAAATGTTCAGTTTTTAATTCTCTATAACTTTTATTTCAATTTTTTTTGATATCTCCACTTTTTGATAACTGGTTATTGACTGGAAAAAACCTTCCAAGAAACTTGGAAAAATTGGGTTCATGTTGCACCGGTTTTAAAATTGAATATTTCAAAAAAAAGTTTGAAATAAAAGTTATAGAGAATTAAAAATTGAAAATTTCACGTTCTGTAAATTTTTTTCATCCAACGATGGAGAAGAGTTATGGTATGGCTTAGGAAGAGAAAATGATACCTACTTGAGTCCTTTGTACCATTTAACTTCTTTCTATTACAAGATGGAAAAAAAGTTGCAGGAAGTAAAAAGTTCAGTTTTCAATTTTCTACAACTTTTATTTCAAACTTTTTTTGATATATTCACTTTTTGGTAACATGGTTATCGACGCGCAAAGAAAAAATTATACCTACTCGAACTTTTTGTACAACTTCTTGCCATTGCAAGATGGAAAAAAAGTTGAAGAAGGTAAAAAGTTCAGTTTTTAATTTTATACAACTTTTATTTCGAACTTTTTTTAATATATTCACTTTTTGATAACTGGTTATCGACGTGCAAAGAAAAAATTATACTCGAACTTTTTGTACAACTTCTTGCCAATGCAAGATGGAAAAAAAGTTGAAGAAGGTAAAAAGTTCAGTTTTTAATTTTATACAACTTTTATTTCGAACTTTTTTTAATATATTCACTTTTTGATAACTGGTTATCGACACGCAAAGAAAAAATTATACTCGAACCGTTTGTACAACTTTTTTCCATTGCAAGATGGAAAAAAATGTATGAAACAAAAAATTATTGTTTTTCAATTCTCTACAACTTTTGTTTCAAACTTTTTTTCACTTCTCCACTTTTTTGGATATTTTTGTCAACTGGTTCAAAACTGCTGAAACCGGTTTCAAAAAAACAAACCGCATTTTGATTGCGCCAGTGTGTAGACTTTATTTCAATGAAAAAACCGGACCTCTACTTTTTGACCCAAACCGGTTTCTCATTTTGTGGACACGCTATCAGAAGGACTACCAGTTTGATTATCAATCTTCAATGTCCTCGTTGCCAGGAATATATTACTTTTGAACAATCTTGGTATCTCTTTTCAGTTCTGAGATACTGAGAAGTGTTTCAAGTGGACAAGACTTCTGTGTCATACTGTATGTGTAGTATACATGCTGATACATAAGGCATCGTACAAAACAGAGAAACATATCGTCGTCTGCCAAAATTACAACTAAATATAAATAGGTACTATTCGTCTTGGGAATGATTCAATATTGTATAAGCGGTATCCGAACGTGGAAAAAAGAACGATGGTCGTCAGGTGACAAGTCTCACCTGCCTACCTTGGACCGAATCCATTCATCCATCTTCGATTGATAAAAAAGACTTCACTGAGATGAAAAATATTAATTCATGAGCTACTAATAGAGGTACATCGGATCTGCTTCGGATGCTGCTCGTTTCGAATTCGCGAGCTTTAATTCCGTCCCACCTTTCTCATTCGTATGCCTCGTTTTTTTCCATTTTTTTTAAAATACGTGTGTATGTATTTTGCAGATATGTACAAATAGGAGGGATATTCTTTAAAAAAAAAACTTCTCGAATATATTCTATTAATACGCCCTTTTAATATTTCAACCCGTTTATTGGGCATGGTCCAAAAAGCTGGTTAAAATGTTTTTCGATTTCATTGATATAAAGGTTGTGAAACTTTTGTTATTCTGTGTCGTCGGGAGTTTTTTGCGATACATAAGCTCGCGAACCAGCTGCCCACCATTGGGCGGTTGTTCGCTACCTATTGCTACGTCGGCGATGCTAATGCGATTATTTTAAAATTTTAATTACTCGCCTGAAACCGAACGTGGGGTACTAAAAATGGGCTTCTGATGTGTACGAATCGCAATCGTTGAGGCGTACGAGTCGATGATGGTAATTAGGTCGTCTGTACGGTCCGCTCCGTGTAATAGGTTTAATTAGCGAGAAATCTTATGTCGAGAATATCTTACGCGGAGTGGCCCGCGATGACAAAATGGACTGATTTGAGGCTTCGGTGTGGGTGATGAGTTGCTTTGTATCTACGTTGGTGGGTATAGAGATCTGGTAGGTGATGCTGATGCTAAAGAGTGTTGTGATGATTGATAGGGGCGTAATATCGAGATCGAAGAGAGTTTTGGGATTGGTGTGGACTGTGCGGAGGCGGCAGATTCGATTGTAGTGAGAGTCTAGAGACTTGATCTGAATTTTGATGCGGATTTTGGCCAACGTGATGTACCGGGATGCAATTGTAGATGGTTAAGCTCGAGAAATGGAGATGTTTTTCTGTGAGACCGGATTGGAGGTGTATAATTTTCGTCGTAATGTTTGAGAATTTTGTAGAGTAGGAGGAAGGGGGGAGGAAAAATGTAATTCTAGGAAAAATATTACCGTTGTGGGTACCTACTACCTACCCATTGAAGATTTGAAATGAATCAAAATTGGAGAAATAAATTGAAAATGGTTAACTGAGATCAAATTTTTTCCAACTCTAGGTACTAATTTTTGAACTCCAGGGCTAATTTGCTTTAAAATAAGCCATAGTTTTTGCAAGTTTTTCAACTCGAGCCAAATTTTTTCCACCAAAAATGCCATTTGGTCTTCTGTCTAAGGTCATTTCACTTCCTTTGGTGTCTCTGTTCAGACTGGTTTTTCCAAAAACAATTATTCGAGGAGACGAAAAGAGGAAATGGTGGTGGAAAAAAATTTACACAAAAAATTGGGGAAAATTCTGCACTTGTCCGATTTCATTGTTGATGGATCCTTCATTAGTGACGAATTTAAAAGGCTTGAGAAAAGTAAAGAAAATTATTCGCGGATGATTGTGAATCTAGAACCGAAGAAATTATATTCCTACCCCTCCCCTCCGCGAAGATTTGTCAAATGTGTACAAAAAAGCCAGTTTTTGCTTTTCCAACATAATTTTTCAAAAAAAATTCGCTCAAGTCCAACAAAAAATAAAATTTTATTTCTGTTACAAATATATCAACTAATGAGTAATTTTCTTTCTTTCTTTTTTGTTTCAGGTGAGTCATATATTTTAATCTTCAGAGTAGATAATGAAGTGTAAAATGAGTAAGTAATTCGTCACGATTCTTAAGAGAATCTTATTTAAATATTTATTAAAATAAAGTATGCTTCAGTGTTTTAGAAAATTCTTTCAAAAGTCATGCTACTTTTTCAATTTTTTGAACTTTTTTCTAGGATTCTCTGATATCTATACCATAATTGCCTAGGTACAAACATATTTTTCGTTGAGAAAATTGGTATATATGCAACTGTACTTACATAAAAAGACCCCCGGGGGGGGGGGCTTTGAAATGATGGAAAAGGAACGAATAACCTAAACTGGTGAAGAATTAGTAAGTACAATGGTTTAGATAGGTTGGCATTTTCCTCCTTTTTTTTAAATTTGAAAATACAATTTTTTAAAAAGCCATCATTTTTCATTCAAGTTTAGGTACCTATCAAAATAAATGTAATTTTTTGGCACTTTGATGTTGAGATTTTCAATATTTTGGCCTACTTAGCTTGAGTTTTATTAGTTTTTGTAAAATAGGTACCAATCAATAAAACGTTAAAAAAAATTTAAAAAATTGCAAGGGCTGAAGAAAAGGGCCCATGAGTCAGCGTCGACATGAAAATCTATGCAAATAAGGTGATAAACTGGTTCAAAAAAGCGTGAATTTCGTAGTATAGAGATTGTAGTATACCTGCTTACCATTCTTGGAATAATTCAAAAATCCTGAGTTTTAAAGAGTTAAAAAAATCTTGCTTTTGGCACAAAAGTTCCTACATTTTTTAAATTATTAAAAATGCATTTTTTTCTCAATTTCATTAAAATTGAAAAACAAATTAAAAATAGAGCTTCATTATTTCGACGTTATTAAAATTTTTATTTTTTCGAGAATAATTTCGTGTAAATAGAGGAGGGGAGGGGAGGGGGAGAGAGGAAGCTAAAAAAATTTCGTCAAAAGTCTTACTTACCAATTTTTTTTAAATCTGCTTTTCGATTTCGGGTTTTTTTAAGTAGGTACCTAGCTTGAAAAATCTCTGACTTGATAGCTGCTTCTATAATTTTTTCCCGGATTAAAAAAATGTTTTCCTCTCGTTATGGAAGGGTGAAATCGAATTTTGAATAAAAAAAAAATTAAGGTACGGAATTCTGGAAAAATATGTTGAAATTATTTCTTTTTGAGATTGTAATTTCCGAGCTCTATGGTTTGAAATTTGCTTTCTTTTTAATTCGTATTCCCATTTCCTTCAGATTTTGGGTAAAAAAACAAAAGCTACCGAAGTCGGTTTTAAGTCAGTCAAAAAATGTTTTTAAAAAATCACCACTTTTGCGAATTTTCTCTCTCATAATTATTTCTCCTGACTACCTATTAAAAATGCAATTTTGTCTTTGATCATTATTGGGAAAGGAGAAAGGAATTACTCCCTACTAATAAAAACACTTCTGAAACATGTTCAAAAAATAAAGGATTTTCTGGCTCAAACATCAAAATGAATAATTTTTTTCAACCCAGACTATTCACAATTTTCCCCACAAAACCGTTTTCCGACTATAAATGCTAATTTGTTAACCTTACTCGAGAATGAAATTTCCTTTTCAGTTAAACCACCAGAATCATCTTTTCAATATCCGCTAAAAAAAATCAATTTGGGTAGGTACATTTTTCTTCCTTACTTTCTTATTTATAAATCAGTGAAAATTATCGAAAATCACTGTAAAACAGTCAGAATTGCAGCACAGTAATAAATCAGTGAAAAAAATTCACAAACAGCGAGAAAATTTCTGGAAATAAGCAGTGGAAATTCACTGAAAAGTCGGTAAAATTCATTGAAAAATCAGCAAAAATCAGTTGAAAATCAAAGAATTTCGCTGATTTTTCCTGTGACAATTCTGACTATTTTTTTAGTGATTTTTCACTGATTCAAAATGAGAGAGTAAAGAGGGATCAAATTGTGCTCGAAGATAAAAATCATTTGGAATCTTTTCATAATTTTTCATTATTATTAAAAGTATTTAATTTTTATTACGAATTGACCCTGGATTTACGATTTAGGTTCAGGATTCTGTTGGAATAACAGGATTTCGCCAATCTTCTTGAACAACTCCAACTTCAACAGCTATTTTCAAAAAAATTTATCCAACACAGAAAAAAATTACAGTCAATCGATGAAATCAATTACCCTGATCTTATCAACAAATCATACCGAACAAAGAAAAAAATTAATACCCTTTTATAACAATCTTCCCAAGCCTCATCTCATCTCACTTTGCAAAAAAAAACCGCCTCGCAGAAGTTTTTCTTCACACAAGACACGGTGTAAAAACCACTCGAGGGGAAAATGTCGCTCGTTAGGAAACAAATTAACGCAAAGAAAGACAAATGTTTAAAAAGACAAATAGCAACACGAAAAGCCATAAAAATCAGATTAAAATTAATTAATTGTCAAAACATCGAAAGAAATTAAATTTTACAAAGTGTAACAAAAAAATAAACACGCCGACGTTACATTTGTACTTATACCATACCGTAGCATCACCACAGAGGAATTTTTTCCTCTGTTTCTTGATTAAAAGCCAATTCCTAAGAGAAAAACACTAATGTACTTTTAATGAAAGTACACACATATTCTAAACGTGTACTTTTTTTCTTCTTGTCGATGGTTTATTGCATTCATACGTAACGATGATTTCCGCCATAATATGGATAATTATCGGCCTATAGATATATTTTTTACTAATTCTTGAGATAATTTTTTTAGCACCACTGTTCTTCTTCTCGAGAGCTTTAGCATTATAAAATGATTTACATTAACGCGAAAATTAAATTGTTTTAAAAACGCCGTATGGCTAAAGAAAAAGAAGTAATAATGTCAGATGTAGACCTTGACTTGAGGACTTTTAGGGGCTTTTGATTTACGACTCGGGAATAATTAAGCCGTTGAATATTATATGTTGTACTATATACGTTGGTAATTCTATGACTGTGTTGTGCTGTTGCTGTTGTGCTGTGCCGCGCTAGACGATTATAATTTTATTATTTTATTTATTGTTCACGAATGTCGCCCGAGTTTTTCACCGCGCGTATTGCGAGACTTAATGTGGTTGCATTTATAGACGAATAAAAACACGCGATACGAGTCATTTAGTAAAATTTGTTTGATCCACCATCGCGCGTATTTCGTTCTGTATTATTCACCGTGTTTCCCCCCTTGCTCTCCCTGTCTGCTGTACGTAAAATGCGGATAAGTATTATAAAGGTATGGCGATATTTAGATGTATAGGTAGGCATACAACACCAAAAGGAAGCAACCAATTGGTTGGGGGCCAAAAGAAACATTCGTATGGCGAAAAAACACGTGCTGTGTTCGCGTACTTGTGAAAAAACTCCTGTTTATTGGGCGAATTTTCTCCGAAATGAGAGAGTTATTGCGATGTGTGAGATTATGATGAGAAATGGGAATGGAAGGGAAGGGGAGGGAAATTGTTGCACAAACAAGTTTAGGTAAATAGAATTACAAAATTGCATTTTCAGTCAGAAAATTTGAAAAATTATGGTGTTTTTTTTAGAAAATTCATAATTTGAACCGAACAAATATGGAAAAATTGTATTTTGAGTTCTTAACTCAGAAAAAATAGCAAACAATGACATTTGAGTTGGAAAATTTTCATTTTTTGCCCTTCAAATGATTTCAGGTTCGGTTCTTCCTGGTTCATAAACCTGCTTGGATTATTTTCTAGTCACATTGAGCTTTTTCCGTTACTTTCAGATACCTCTTTGAATTAATTGAGCCCAAATCTGAAGTAGATAAACTTGATTTGACAGAGAATTGAACTATTGAAATTGGGAATAATTTTCGTTCAAAAATTTGAATACTTTTTGGATTATTGATTAAAAAGAAAGGCAGAAAATTGCAACAAAATGCTGAATTTGAAGTTAATTTGAGATAAACAAAATGTGTTCATTGAAATCTAAATTTTGACATTCTCAACAAGTTAAAAAGCGAGGAAATTCGACCTTGAAAATGATTTTGTTGTGAGGATGCTGGTGCCTTGGTCTAAAAATCTAAAAAATGGATCCAGAAGGCCAGAATAAATTATCAATGCAAAATTAGTACATTTGATCAAAATTCCATTCCAAAAATAATCATTTCTACACTTTTTTCATCTGCAGGAAAAATAAATGTTAGGCACATCTTGAGAATTTACAATATTATCAATTTTAAATTATCTGAACGGGTTGAGGGGTAAAAGGGAGTGAATTTTCGGGTACCTACAGGCATAAGAAAAATGCTCTAATTGTGTCTTTAAAAATTGTTTCCACTTTTCGAAAAGGAGTTTTGCATTTTTATTCGAAAAAATTAAATCAAAATTGAAAAATTTAGAAAAATCATGATTTTTTCAAAAAATGTGCACTCTGAGCAGAAAAAAGTGGAAAAATTTAATTTTGAGTCAGTTGAGTTGAAATAATTTCATTTGAGTTGGAAATCTTAATTTTATGGTTTCTTAATAAATTTCAGTTTCGGTGTTTGATTTTTAACCTTTTTTGTTAATTGAGCCCGAATTTGAAACAAATGGACTTGATTTTCTGGGGAACTGATGTACTTAGAGGGAGTGAGGATAATTTTTATTCGAAATTCTAATACCTACAAGTATTTCTTTTTTGGATTGGAATATTGATTAAAAAATGCAGGAGAGTTTGGTGTACTTACTTACATTTTTTTTGAAATTATTTGTCAAATAAGTAAATACCTAAAACTAAAATTTGCTTAGTATTTCCAATCCAACGTTCTCAAAGAATTGGGAGGTAAAAAAATTTGTTTCTTTGATACTTTTTTACTTTGGTGAGGGTGGTTTATTGGGTTTGTGTCTTGTCTACGAAATGGACCCAGAAGGTCGAAGTCGTCTTTGTAAAATACAAAGACTCTAATTCAATAATTCCATTTTGAATAATTTTTCGAACAGTTAGGGCAGTGCCAGGATTCGGATTAGATTTTGCTCTGGTTGGAAAAATTTGTGAATTTTCACTTTTTTCAAAATATTCTGAAAACGAACACTTGGTTTCATCGATTGTTCAGAAATGAACATTTTAAGCTCTACAAGTAAAAAAGATAAATAAAAATAAATTGTCCAAATTTTTTTTCTCCTATTTAGAGTATGGTATGTCATTTTGAAAATTTTTTGTAGTTTGAAACTACTCCCTCATTTCTGAATCAGTAAAATTTCAGTCAGAATTGAAGCACAGTAATAAATCAGTGAACATTTTTTCACTGAAAACAAGTCAGTGACAGAAAATCATTGGAAATCAGTGAAAATTTACTGAAAAATCTGTGGAATTCTTCAAAAAAAATCAGTAAAAAATCTCTGAAAATCAGTGATTTTCACTGATTTTTCCTTTGCTGCAATTCTGACTGTTTATCAGTGACTTTTCACTGATTCAGAATGAGAGAGTACTTTCTCATTTTTTAAATCAATGAAAATTAACGAAAATCACTAGAAAACAGTCAGAATTGCAGAACCGTAATAAATCAGGGGAAAAATTCACCGAAAGCAAACTGAACATTTTTTTCGGAAAATCACTAAAAATTCACCGGAAAGTCAGTAAAATCTCTGAAATATTTCTTTGAAAAAGCAGAGAAATTCTTTGAAGAATCAGCGAAAATTCGTTGAAAATTAAAGAATTTCGCTGATTTTTCCCTATACTAAAATTCTGACAATTTATCAGTGACTTTTTACTGATTCAAAATGAGAGAGTAGTTCCTTTTCCATTTTTTCGTACCTCAAATCGCTCTTTAGTCGTTTACTGTTCATTTCTTCCTTTTTGAAAAACCCCTAGAAATTCTACTTAACTTCTAAAAATTTTTAGTTTTTGAATTTTTATATTTCGATTGTAGGTACATACCTAATTAATTTTATTCATATTGATTGAAAAAATAATCTTTATTTCAGAACTGCCATTCATTTTTCATTCAAAAATCGAGTCTCCTGTCCAACCAATTTCGAAGGAAAATTCAGATCTTCGTTGCACAGTTTTCGAAAATTTTCACCCCCCCCCTCTCACACGAGAATTTACATAGTTGAAATTTATATCTGCTTTCAGTCTCAAGGACATCCTTGATCAAAACTATGTCATCACTCTCTCATAAGAAAATCTCTCAATTAAGATTTTCAGCCATATTCAATTTCAAAAAAATTAGGAATTTTGGTTTTAAAAACTTCACTTTTATTCCTATTTTTTGAATTTATTTTCGAAAAATTGTACTTAATTTTAGGAATTTTTTGAAGCGTTTCAATTTTGTATCGATTTTAGAAATTATCAAAATGGACTGTTGGGGAGGGGGGGGGGGTAAAAATTTAGATGCAGAATTTTGTAGAGTAATCTAAATGTGGTTTTCAAAATAGTTTCAACTTTTTAGAGAATAGCTTTTCACAATCTTTAAATATTTTGAGGATTTTGAGAGAAGAGAAAGTTCAAAGTTAGGCACAGCGTAATTTAAACAAAAATTTCGAATGGAAATTGGCTAGAAAACTTTTAAAGCATTTCAACCATTTGAAATTTTGAAGTTATGCTTGGAATAATTTTTCTAAAAAATCTCTTCAACTTCTGGACATTTTTTTGCCGAACCAAAATATCATTTCTCGCTGAAAATCACTTTAAAAATCTGAACTTTTTTTTTTCTTTTTCTTTTTCTTGTGATATACTTAGGTAATGTTTTAATGATCAAAATCCCATCCAGATCCTCCATTTTTACACAGAATTTATCCCACATAACACAATGGAATAAACCATTTAAACGTGTCACTTTTGATTTATGATCCCAGGGCATTAATATCAACACGTCGTTGGTTCGCGAGTTTTCTTCTCGTGTTTTTAAAAAAGATACGACGAAGGCGACGCCGAAAGAACTTTATTCGACGCAATTACCGCGCGATTCTCGTACCTGTGAACCGTGTTATTTTAATTTTCATTCGAACGTAATATTTGGCAAAACTTTTGTCATTCTCGCCGTGTTTGTAACAATATCTAACGAAAATAAAGCGACAAAATAACAAATGGAACATTTTCCACCAGATACGACGATTCTTACGAAATCTCGTGTTTGTTTTTAATTAAATCATAGTCAATTTGTTTCGCCGCGTCGTCAGATACGGAGAATTTTTCTCGACAAATTTTTTTAATTCAGGGTTAAAAATACTCGCATGAGGCGAATCTATTTAATGCGATGTGATATACGCGAACCGAGACACTGTAACGATCGATGATGAGTTCAAACATCACATGAGTTAGATTATCCATCCACCGATGCCATGATGAAATCTAAATTATGATCTTGTTGATGCCAAAATTTAACGATCGAGTTAATGATGTGAACGAATACGAGAAAATTAGGCGTTTTCTTAGAAATAATTCGCAATTTGAGGAGTTTTTTTCCTCCGTGTACTTTTGCTAGATGCGGTTCCATTGTTTGCAGAAAAGGAAGAAATTGGGCGATTTTTTTTACCAAGTCGAGGTTTTACTTTCGTTTGATGTGAAATTGAACTCGCTTGGTTTTAGGTGCAGGATTTTTATTTACCTACGGTTTTTTTTTGGCTCGTGTCTCGGTTGAATAGAGGTTTCTTTATTGTATCTTTCGAATTCTATAATGAAAGGTGTCTTCTTCGCGGATTCGGTCAAGTGATTCAATAGAAAACGTAGACACGATTTTTTACCCTTGTGAAAACCCTGCGAATTGAGATTCGTGAACTGTAAATAAATCAGCGTTGCTGTTTCAATGGGCCGATTTACTTTTGTTTTGGATTTGTAAAGTCTCGGGTGCGAGTTTTTTTCGTAGATCTGGTTTTATAAGAATGAAATTCTAGGAATTAGAGAAATTGTCCTAGTTTTTTTTTTTTGATAAAATGCTTCTTTTTTATACTGCTGATTGATGGTTTAAATGGTATATTGAGTCGAGCATAATGGAAGGAAATATATACCTGCTTTTTGAAGGAGCAATAAATCAATGATTCGTCGATGGGTGTTCTCGATGAAAAATGATAAAAGAGGTAGCTAATGGATGGGGGATTTCTGCTAGATTGGTCAATGATTTGTCTATAGATAGTTGACCTTTCGAAAAATACTGTTTGGAAATACGACGAGCTTTCGCCACAGGACATGCAAGTTTAAAAAGATTTTATTTTAGTGAAATAATAACATCAGATCTTTGCTTGTGAACGAGCTAATGTATGTATTGAAAAAAATATACCAAAGAGCTAGACAAAAGGGAATTGTTTCCAAAATATAATTTTCCCTACTGCAGTAATTGGTTGAAAATTTAAATCGGAGTTTCAGTTTCCTTATTTTTTTAAAGCAATTTTTATGGTAAATGCGAATTTTATTTTATTTTTCCATTTTTTTTTATCAATTTTGTACATAGGTACTGCAATTTTTCAAATTATTCAAATTTCTGTAACACTTCATTGAAGCTTCAAAAATTTTATATTTAAGACATTTTTTATTCAATTTTTTGAATTAAAGAGCTCAATGAACGATTCTTGTTCCAAATTTTTTTTTGTTTTCATCAAATTTTGAACTTAAAAAAGTCTTCAACTGAGTTATATCGTAAGACCTCTGGAAAGGAGGAAGAGGCTCACCTCTTCCAAATATTTTGAAGGTGTAAAGATGATGTTTTTTTGTGGACAATTTTTTTTCAAAACCTGTGATTGGTTTTGAATTGTACGTACATAAAATTTTCTAATATTTTAGTTGTCAACTTTGAAAAAAGTGTAGGTAAGTTTAATTCAATTCGGAGACTCTCCCCCCCCCCCTCGAGGACTGTATTCTCAAGTTTTGATAAGTTGTACCCAACTTATAAAAATCGGTCGAATTAATGAAAAAAATGATTTTCTTCTTTCCCCTTCCCTCAAATCAGAAGTAAAAAATAGTTGATAAACCCCAAACTTCATCTCAAAACGTAAAACAATTGTTTTGAAAATTCATCTTCTTCTATTGCATATTTTTTTGGAATTTTAAATAAAAACTACTCTTAACTTTTCAATATTTTTCATAGGTTTTAAAAACATAAAAATGTATTTTTTCAAATTTTTTTTTCATTTACTTGTGACATTTCTGTAACTGTTCAGTATTTTGTCAGACTTTATACAACTTATTTCACAATTGAGAAATGTTTTTTCAAAATATCCTGAGCCCAAAATATAAGAAAAAGGATTAGCTGGGCGTGAATTTTTTCTCTCACTGGAAGATTTTAGCATGAAATAGAAAAAAAATGACGAATCCAAGTCCGTTTTTTGTATTTGGTTTTTTCTAGCTTTCGGGGTTTTTATGGGGGGGGGGGGGGGAGGAGGGGGATTTGGTGTCCTTTTTTTTATCGACGTCCGGAGTTATTAGGTACAAATTCACGTTAAAATTGAAATGTTTCTAACATTTTTAAAATAGGCACCTATTCCAATTCCTTAAAATTATCATTAGAAAATGAAAAGAGCAAAGCTTTAAGTTGACTCAAATTCTCATTAAATTAAAAAAAACTAAAAATCGAGAAATTTTTAAAATTTTTAAAATTCTTTCAAATTATAAGGTATTAATATCTACTTTTTTTTGCATATGTAGTTTTTTTTTCTGACGAAGTGATTCTGAAATAAATTTAATTTGCCCTCTACCTCTCTACTCTCTCATTTTTGAATCAGTGAAATTTATCAAAATACTGAAAAACAGTCAGAATTGCAGCACAGTAATAAATCAGTGAAAAATTGTTCACTGAAAGCAAGAGTCAGTGAAAGAAAATGACTGGAAATTAGTGAAAATTCACTGAAAAATCTGCAAAATTCTTTAAATAATCAGTGAAAAATCACTGAAAATCAGTGAATTTCACTTATTTTTTCTGTGCTGCAATTCTGACTGTTTATCAGTGACTTTTCACTGCTTCGGAATGAGAAAGTAAAAAATGGAGAGTTCAAATTCAAAATTTCAAGTTCGAGTATCTTTTTTCATTTTTTATGGTATTTTGAGACTAGAAAAGGGATGAGGAGCTGAAAAATTTTAATTATTTCCTACATTAAAATAAAACCACGCTTAAAATAGGTAATGCTCTCTCATTTTGAATCAGTAAAAACTGAAAAGTCAATGATAAATAGTCAGAATTGCAGCACAGGGAAAATCAGCAAAATTCTTTGAATTTCAGCAAATTTTCGTTGATTTTTCTAATAATTTCACTGATTTTTCATCAAATCTCATTGATTTTACTCTCTTTCAAGTGAATTTTCTCTGATTTTCCAGACATTTTTTTTCATGTTTGTTTTTAGTGAATTCTTTTAATGATTTATCATTATGCTGCGATTATGACTGTTTTGCAGTTATTTTCCATAATTTTAAATGATTTTATAGATGAGAGGGTGGAAGGGTCGTAAAAATTCAAATTTTTTCGCTTTTCACTCAGGTGGTACATTTGTCTCATTTCTTTGAAGATTTGAGCCAATTTTGAGTCAATTTATTTTTTATTTAATGACCTGAAACTTATTGACTATTTTCTGTTCAGTAGTAACACTATTAAAAGAGAAGGGGTGGGGGGGGGGGGGGAGATCCTCCAAGTAACAAAATCTCAGTTTTAATTGGGAAAATTAGATTCGAGTCGAAAACTTTTCGTTTTACATATTTTGAGTCAGAAAAAAATGAGAAAAATTGTTTACGATTTACGATGAAAAAATTGGAAAAAATCTACCTTCTAGTCAGAGTTTTTTAGTTTTTGTTCCCAAAAATACAATTTTTGTCTTTCCTTAAAATTTAAATAGATTAAATTTAAAAATCAAGAATTTTTTTCGATTTTCTTTGGAATTTGATACCTTGAGCTCTCAGGGGTCTAAAACTCGATGAGAATTATTTTCTCACAACTTCGAGTTGGTAAAAGCGAAAAAAATCCTGAAAAAAGTTCAAGGACTCTCACTCTCCCGCCTCAGCCAAGTGGTAAGTAACAAAATCTCAGTTTTAATTGGGAAAATTAGATTCGAGTCGAAAACTTTTCATTTTACATATTTTGAGTCAGAAAAAAATGAGAAAAATTGTTTACGATGAAAAAATTGGAAAAAATCTATTCTAGTCAGAATTTTTTGGGTTTTGATCCCAAAATTACCATTTTTGCCTTTCCTTATGATTTAAATGGATTAAATTTAAACACAGCAAGCATTTTTTTCGATTTTCTTTTGGATTTGATAGCTTGAGCTCTCAGGGGCTAAAACTCGATGGAATTAATTTCTCTCTCAAAAAAAACAACTTTGAATTGGTAAAAGCAAAAAAATCTCGAAAAAAGTTCAAGGACTCTCACTCCCCCTCAGCCAATCACTTCTTAAAGCTTCACCGTTAAATAAAACTAGCAATTTTTCAAATAAATTCCCAACCTCATCCAAGTACACATATCACACCTACTCATCGCTTTCTAATTACCACACCGACCACATGTGCCATGACATTTTCACGTTTTCACGATCTCAACTCCACAATCCTCACCTTATTCCAATTTCGTGGACATTTGACGGAAATGCTCGTATCAGCTCGCCACGTCTATACAAAGCGAAAAAAACATCTAAAAACTTGTCAATAAGATTATAACAAATGAAAAAGCGTTTCTAATTTAACCGTAACACCGTCGCTAATAACGTCTGCGTCGAGACGCTTTTTGTCCGCCTCTCGAGCTCATCGCCGCGCCCGGCTCGTTCTACAAACCTTTGATCATTCGTGGACATTTTACAAATGGACTACTCGATATTAACAAATACGTGCGCCGCGTAGTTCCCGTGATTAATGAAATATCTACGCGTAGTTGGTTGTTTTCGTCCAAGTAGTAGTTTCTCATACACAGGCCTAAGTCGGTATTTTTCATTAATTCGATACCTACGACGACGCAGGCGCAACTCCGCCGCTAAATTTACTCGACGGCGTACTCGAAGATCGCAGAACAGGCGCTTTACCCCTGATTTATACAATATCACGCCGGTAATCGATTAATTGCGTCAATAAATTTATATAATTTTTTGTTATCCAATTCTTCGCACAGGTGTACTCGAAATTACTTAAATCTGCTTCGAGTACCTCGAAAAACTTAAAATATTACCGCAGTGGTATCCAAACCTTCGCCATCGTCTTGGAAAATTCCCCGGCCAAATAAAATAACCCTTACGAATGTAGAATTCATTTTCGTAAATTTCCACCGTACTTAACGACTCGACTCGTCAAACTCGCTAAACTTTACCAATTACTCGCGGAGCCTTCGAATCGGCAACTTTTATTAAAAACTTCTCAATATCAATAAGCTTCGACAACAATTCCATTAATTATCGTTCCGGGGTATCCGGGCGATAAATGTCGAAAAAGGGTGCGAAACTGGGCCACATAACTCGGCGAATTATTGAAATTACAACTGTCACTTTGAAAAGCGAAACATTAAACGGCGTTTTTGTTTTTCTTCCTTCTCCGCCGCGATGTCTGCGAGTCTACGAAGGTACACCGAAGTACCACCATCGTTCGGCTATGGCCTTACACGCTTTCGCCCTGCTCGCCCCTCCTGCGTTTTTTACACGAGCGGTAAAGCATCATTAATTATCCGCCGTTTTGCATTCCTAAATAGTGTTTCTACATAGTCTGTACAGCTCTTAGATCGTTTCCGAGAGACTTCGTTTATATTCAAAATTACCCAGCGTCTTAGTTCATTTATTACGTTTACCGATCCCCCTTCCTCCAACTATCGCAGCGTATACCCAAATGAACCAAAAAGCCGAGCTTAGAACCGGAAGATGGCGAAATTTTAACCCTCCGTTCGAATCGTCCTGCAGTTATTACCTCCAATGCCTAATCATACTCGTGTTTTTCGAATAGGTACCCAGATCTCTGACTATTCTCACACGGAATGAACAACAAAATGTAAATCGTTCGCTCGAATCGCAACTTCGCAACCTATCTCGAATGAAGTGCTTGCTGAAAAGTCGATCAAATTTTTAGCTTTTGATTTGAAAATTTGAAACCGAAATCAACAATTTTTCAACAAATTTTTTTTTGATTCTCAAAATACATACTTATTTTTAATTTTTAATTTTTCTTTTCTCCGCAGATATTTTTTAACTCTAAAAATTTTTCCTCAAAATATTTTTCAACTCTTAAAATTTTTTCATCTGGAATAAAATTTTTACTCATTCTGAAATTTTTTCTTCCAATTTTTTCCAGGTACCTACGTATAAAAAATTTTCAACTCCGGCATTTTTTCCAAAAATACATACCTAGTTTTAATTTTTCAACTCTAGAAATTTTTTTCTCAAAATTAAATTTTTTCTCAAATTTTTTTGTTCTTGAATTTTTTTCTCAAAGTTCAATTTTTACAGCGTTGAAATTTTTTTCTCAAAATTCTATTTATTAGTACAGACATTTTAGCTAAAATAAGGCTCTAACCCCAAAAAAATTAGCAGGAAGGGGAAGTTTCGTATATAATTTCAGTGAGGTACGTATTTTAATATTCTCGAACTTCCCTAAAATTGGTGAATATACCCCCTCCCCCCTCACCCCCTTTTGGGGGTGAGGGTTCAAATTTTTGTTTAACTTTCAAAATTAAGTTTTTACGAAAAAAAAGTTGAAACAAAAATTGTAGAACATAAAAAAACGAACAATTTTGTTATATACAATTTTTTACTAAGACGTCATGGGAGGGAGCTATGGTCCTCGAAAAAAAATCAATTTTGAAAATTTCCCATTACGAGAAAAAATTACAAAAAATCGGATTAATCGACTTTTAGGAGCGGTTCTTTTGCGTAGTACATCCTATTACTATGTAGAATAAAAAAATATATGATCGACCCCTTATCTCAAAGTGGGGGGGGGGGGCTCCGAAGAAAAAGTCGCATTTTCCCCCAAGCGTAGCTCAGCTGCAGTGCAAAATTCGAAAAATTGGTTCAAACAAACGTTGTAGAGCATTAAAAGACGAACATTTTGCTTTTTTTACTTTTTTTTCTCATGGTCTTGAAAGTGAGCTGTCGCAAAAAGAAAAAAAAATCAGCGTTCGAAAAGTTTTCATTGCCTCAATAAAGTACGAATGTGTAAGCCTGGTAAATTTAAAATCTAGAGTTCTGAGGTTTTTGTGGGCGCTGAACTCGATTTTTATAATAATTTTACCCCTGGACCCAAATTGGGTCTCAAAAGGAGAGTTTATTGATTCGACGAAAAATTTTCAAACGCCGCGCTGCTTTTATTCTTTTTGCAATAGCTCGCCCCCAAGATCACGTAGAAAAAAAGTAAAAAAGGCAAAATGTTCGTCTTTTAATGCTCTAAAACGTTTGTTTGTACCAATTTTTCGAATTTTGCACTGCAGCTGAGCTACGCTTGGGGAAAAATTTGACTTTTTCTTCGGAGGGTCCACCCCTCCCACTTTGAGATAAGGGGTCGGTTATACATTTTTCTTATTCTACATAGTAATAGGATGTACTATGAAAAAGAACCGCTCCTAAAAGTTTATTAATCCGATTTTTAGTAATTTTTTCTGGAAGCGAAAAATTTTCAAAATTGATTTTTTTCGAGGACCTTACCTCCCTCTAATGACGTCCTAGAGAAAAATTGTAAGTAACAAAATTGTTCGTTTTTTCATGCTCTACAATTTTTGTTTCGACTTCATTTTCGTAAAAACTTAATTTTGAAAGTTACAGTCGAAAAACAAAAATTTGAACCACCTCACCCCCCCAAAAAAGGGTCAAAATATTCACCGATTTTACTGAAGTTCAAGAATATTAAAATAGGTACATACCTTACTGAGCTTATATACGAAACTTCCCCTTCCTGCTATTTTTTTGGGAGGTCAAAACCTAAAATGTCTGTACTACTTTTAGCTCAAATTTTTTTCTCAAATTATTCTCCAGCTCTGAAATTTTTAGAATAAAAAAATGTTTTTAAGAATTTGAGTTGAAAAACATTTTAAGAAATTTAATGTGAGAAAAAATCGAGAGAATAATGTCAAGTTTTTAAAAATGTCAAGATCAAAGAATAGGATTTTACAGTTGATAATTTAGATAAATTTTAGTAAAATGAGAAAATTTTAGCAAAAATGAAAATCGAAGAAATTGAAAAAAATCTTGGAGCTAAAAAAATTTTTGAGGAAGAAAGTTAAGTGGGGGAAAAATCTATTGGAGTTGAGAAAATTGATATAATGAGAAAAAAATTAAAATTTTGAGAACAGCTACAGTCAACATCTCTGAGAAGATCAATGTAGCGATGATGATGACGAAAAAAATGAACGAGATCGCGCCTAGTTCGGTCATTTTGTTGTTCATTCCGTGTGAGAATAGACAGCCCGATTTAGATCTGTTTCAAATCTGTTGCTTACTTTTTGCTGATATTTTTCGACCCCGGGTTAGGCCTAATATAGAAAAATACGAGTAAAAAGGAAACGATTGATGGATCTTTTGTGTATCGTATCCTTCTTCCCTTCTTCCCGTCGCGCGTTGCAAATTAGTATGATTTCTATTCGCCACTGTGTAGTCGAGTATACCAATGTAGTCGCCTTCGTAGTGAGACGTCCGTTATCGAGTGATATTTCCGTGAAGTGGATTAACGTTGTGTGTTCCTGTTCCAAGTTTCTAGACCAATGTCTCACAAACCATTGTCTACCGAGTTAATTATGAATGAATTCTCATTTTTTATAATTACCCGAAGTATCAATTTTTTTCAGTTTGACGTTTGACACAATTTGTCGATGTGTCTGCTTCGCTGGTTGGAATAATTTAGAAAAATGACGTTAAGTTGGACGTTGATTATGGTTATCGTATTGGAAATTATTTACCTGTGGTTTTTGATGGTTCGTCTGATGGGTTTTTTCGAATTAGATGAATGGATTAGAAGAGAGGAAATCGCAGCTGCAAAATATCGAAAAACGAGATTGTCTTCTCGGAAGTAGCAGCATTGAAAAATTAATTCTCGTACTTAAAATGTTTATAAAATTAATGGGAATCAGGGATTATTTAACAAAAGGAATACAGAAACAAAAGATTTTCGTGAAAAATTGAAATTCTTTCTTTTGGGAAAAATAGAAAGCATGTGTAAAATCCCACAAAATCAACTATTTAATACCTTTTTTTTCAAGCAACCATTACCAACAAATTCGAGCAAGTATCCGATTTTTTTAAATATGATCAATTCTTATTTCTTTTTTAAATTCAACAAAAAAATCATCTCGAGTGATCAATTCTGTGAAAATCATTATTCAAATTTATTTAATTCGTGTTATTTCCTTGTTTTTCAGACGTTTTAACAAAAGATTTTCAATTTAATAAAAAATGGTAGAGATTCAAACATAAATTCGAGGAGAGTGAAGATGAAATCCTTAAAGTCCAGATTTTTTCGAATTTTCTCCAAGGAAGGACGTAATTTTCAAATGAAAATCATGACGATATTGATAAAAAAAACAATTTTATGCAACTGAAAAAAACACGAAAAATTACGTTATTTTTCGATAGAATTTTCCAAAATATAGGGATAATTTTAATTTTTGCAAATGAAGATAAACGTAGTGAGAGCGAAGGGAGGGTAAAAATTTGTCGAAAAATATTATTTGAAATTCATAAATTGCTCATTAAAAAATTCAGAAATTTTTCACTTTTCTCCCCCTCTTCCAAAAATAATCTACTTTATTTTTAATACTTACACAGAAATACGAAAATGACTTGAATTTTCGAAAAAAATTCATATAAGATGAAATTTCAATCGAAAATTGATTAACTCTGACTTAGGTTTTTTTTTTCATCAAAAATAAAAGTATTTTTTGAGGATATCTACTCAGACCCTTACTCTATGCTCACACTAAATTCACTTGTTCAGTGGCGTCGCAAGCTTTTTTTGGGGGAGGGTGCAAAGTAAGTACAAAAACTTGGAATAACAGAAGGATTTTTGGGGGAGGGGGCAAAAAGAAATCTTTTTTCACATTAATGACTCAAATAATTCATATACTGAATTGTGATTTTGTCCATGCCCGAACGAAGCGAGGTCAAAGATTTGAAAAAATTGAGTGTTTAATGCCCCAAAAAGACCTTTTTTTCTTATTTTAATGCTTTGAAAATCCCTATCTGATGCAATGGGTGGGGGTGGGTTGCAATGCACCCCTTGTACCCCACCTTTCGACGCGACGCCACTGCACTTGTTGCATCAAAGTTGAAACTACTTGAATGAATATTGGTTTTTTGCTTTATTATTTGTTGATGGGAGGGAAGGAAGGGGAGGAGGATGAGGAGGGAGGATGGGAAGATTTAGGGTGAGGGAAGGAAAGATGCAGAAAGGAGGAACTCAATAAACAAATTCATCACGTGAATGAAGTAAGTAGGTATAGGTACCTACTTTTTTTTTTGAAAATGGAGGTTTAAAATGTATTTTTCTGACGCGGGTTTTTTTCATATTTTAATGTCAGTTTAAAATTCAATTATAACGATAACTCGGCAATTTTAACAAAAAATTGATTTTATTAATACCCAATTCAAGTTTTAAATCTATCTCTCTAAATTCAATTTGTTTGGAAAAATTTGAGTGAAAAATTTAATTTTAATTCAAAAATGCACAAAGTAAATTCGAAAAAATCGGCTTCAAGAATCGAAAGAAGATAAATCTCAAAAAGGAGTTACAAAATGATCAACATTAAAATTAATTCAAAATTCTGACTTTTGAACGAATATTTTTGTAACTTCTATCCTCTAACCTGAAAAAACGACTGAATTTTTTCCCTTTCTACGTCTTCCTCTATGTTCCTTTTCAACTCCTCTCCCATTTTCTAAAAAAAACAAAGATCATCAAAAATTGTAAATTTTCCTCCTATACAATTTATATTTTTGAAAATCTTTTGACATCCTGATTTTAGTTGGGCATAAGATGAACAAAATTGCATAAGAAATTAAACAGGTAAGTGGGAAGAAGGGTTATCGATGTCCCAAATTTGGTATATTTTCACCTTGGAAAAATTTCTAAGGAAAATTCAAAACGGAGTCAAAAAAATTTCAAGGTTTGTACCTCGAGTAAAGATTTTACGAAAAATAATTATGAATATTGCTTCACGTGAATTTTGTTTCAAATCAAGGTTCAAATTTTGCTCAATTTTAAACTGAATAAGGTAAAGGACTACAACATTTGGAAAAATATTAGAGTTCGATATCTCCTGAAATTTACGAGATAGGCAAAATCCACTCGTAAAATAATTTGCAAATCTGGAAAAATGCCTATAAAAAAGGTCTGGAGCAAGATGTCTGTTTAACAGGCCATGCAAATGATGATAGTGATGAAAAAGTTTTTCATTTGGCTCAAAAGTTCAGCATTATTGATTAGAAAATTCTGTCTTTTTTTAATATCTTGAAAGAATTTTAATATTAAACTTTGAATTTTTTCAATTTGTTCATTTTTTGTTGTATTGATGATTTTTTTTTTTGAATTCAAGCAAGTCTGTAAAATATCGAGATCATTTCTAAATAGATATTTTTTGCGAGGGTAAATTTGGGGATTTAGAAAGTGGTAATATTCAGTTGAAGGCTCTCGAAAAATTATGAAAAAGCACTGTAATTCAATTCAAAATTTTTTATTAGGTACCTACCCTGTGGTACAATTTTTGTCTAATTTTAAAATTGAAGGGGCTGAGTGTTAAAATTTTAATCTACAAAAAATCTGCAAATAAAACATCGTTTGTACGTCCTTCGATGGTACATAGGTATTTTTACATTCCTCCTTTAATCCTCCATACACTTTAATGTACTTAGATGGCACCTTTTAATGAACTCCACGTCTAGACACATACAATTGAAATTCACCTTAGGTTTCACAGAATACCTCGCATTACCCATACCTCATACCTAGCATCATTCATTTCTGTATTAGTACGATCACCGAATACACATTTCGAAGAAACAAAATCTTTTACGATATTTTAAATCAAGGTAAAAGCAGCCCCTTTCCATCACACGGTAAACATACCACATGTATCGACGTCTTAGTATAATTAAAAAAACACACATCACCCTGCCTCCCTCACCCCAGCATCTATCGAGCCTCAGCCCATCACGTATAAATCGAAACGAATTAAAAAAGAGCAAATAAATTCAGTCGATTCGAAAGACTCGATCGAAGATGGTGCGATGCGATGGTTTTTATAACAACATTTTCGTTGCTCTTTCCATAGGCACCTCAATATACCCATGATGAAGAGCACAGGGGGAGAAATCTTATTTTAAATATTTGTTCTTCCGAGAAGATAATTCACCCAAGCCTTTGTTTGAATATGAAAAAAAGGGTTTTGGTTACATGAGACATTCCTACGCGGTCTTTTCTGTGTGCTTGACAACACCATAAGTATTACCGGTCTGGGTCCCATTCGGTAGTACAATTCAAAGTCACCGCGCACTGGTGCTATTGTAGGTATAAGGATTATAACCCTTCTACTTTTCATCAACCTCGATGTATAATTTGCTAATAAATTGTCGTCAAAAGACGACCGACGTTTGATTGTCATATCCCGAAGTCGAGAATCGAATCCACCTGAGTCTGAGTTCCTTCGATAGATACCTACAGCTACACATACGGAACTCGTATTTTACATAAGGGCGACAAATTATTAGTTCGGAGTCCGAGGAAAAAAATACACAATACGAGCGGCTGCTGGTGTTATCAAAATTACGCTGCTGACCAACCGCAACTCGAACAATATAAACTGGCCGGTGTAATCGAAATTATAGCCTAGGAGCTTGATAATTGATTAGATATTTTTTTACATGCTCGAATATCGTATTGTGCGTGTTCGTGAACCCATTGAGCATCATTTTTTCTCCCCATTCTCTCGATAAATTCGACAGATGTGTAACGGCTTACTGACGATTCGATAGATGACTGAGGAGAGCTGGCTTATGTAATTAATCGATTTGGTCGGCCAAGTTCACCAGAGAGGTTTTGTATTTCTTCGTACACGAATTTTCTTCCAACTCTCCGAATCCGATTCAGCCTAATTTGTAGAAATTCTGGCTTTTTGAATCGACCAATTGAATTTTACTGAAAATCTGCAATTTTTCGGACGAATTACGAATTGACTGAAAAATTGGTAATTTTTTTGCTGAGAAATGACAATTTTTGGTTGAAAAAGTGAATATTTTCTTTTCCAAAAAACTGGATATTTTTTACTGAAAAAATGAGTCGTTTTTTTTTTACTGAAAAATCAATAATTTTTTCCAGAGAAAAATTTACGCTTTTTTCCTGAAAAAGTGATAATATTTTTACTGAAAAATTGGTAAGTAATTTTTACCGAAAAATTGGTGAGTATTTTTTACTGAAAACCTGTGGTAATTTATCACAGAAAAATTGACAATTTTTTGCTGAAAAACTGGTAATTTTTTGCTGAAACGTGATAATTTTAAGTCGAAAATTTTTATTATTGAAACACAGGCAATTTTTCACAGAGAAACTGCTAATTTCTTTGCTGAAAAGTTTGCAATATTTTTATTCACTGAAAAATAGGCAATTTTTGTTGAAAAAGTGATAAATTTTAGTGAATGTTTTGTAGTTCTTTTTTACTGAAAATCTGGCAATTTTTTGCTGAAAAATTGATATTTCTTCTGAAAAACTTATGATTTCCTTTACTGAAAGACTGGTAATTCTTTTTCAAAAAAGTGGTAATTTTTATTTTAAAAAACTGGTAATTTTCAATGAAAATACTGGTAATTTTTTACTAAAAACCTGATAATTTTTTACTGAAAAATTGGTAATTTTTTACTGAAAAATTGATTATTTTTTACTGAAAAATTGATTATTTTTTACTAAAAAGTTGATTATTTTTTACTAAAAAATTGGTATTTTTTACTAAAAAATTGGTATTTTTTACTAAAAAATTGGTATTTTTTCTGAAAAATTGGTATTTTTTCTGAAAAACTGATGATTTCCTTTACTGAAAGACTGGTAATTTTTTTCAAAAAAGTGGTAATTTTTACTGAAAAATCTGGTAATTTTTTACTAAAAAACTGGTAATTTTTTACTAAAAACCTGATAATTTTTTACTGAAAATTTGGCATTTCTTCTGAAAAACTGATGATTTTCTTTACTAAAAGACTGGTAATTTTTTTCAAAAAAGTGGTAATTTTTTTCCAAAAAAGTGGTAATTTTTAATAAAAATACTAGTAATTTTTTTACTAAAAACTTGATAACTTTTAACTGAAGAATTGGTAATATTTTTTACTGAAAAATTGATATGTTTACTAAAAAATCGGTAGATAATTTTTTTAGATGAAAAACTAATAATTTTCATTACTGAAAAACTGGTGATTTACTTGCTGAAAAACTGGAAATTTTTGAATGAAAAACAGGTAATTCTTTCACAAAACATTTGACGATTTTTTGGCGAAAAACTGGTAATTTTTTGCTGAAAACGTGGTAACTTTTAGTGAAAAATTATTACATTTTTTTATTGAAACACTGGCAATTTTTCACTGAAAAACTGGTAATTTTTACCGGAAAAATGGTACTTTTTTTTACTGAAAAATAATTTTTTTTTGAAAAAGTGATAGTTCTTAGCAAAATATTGTCAATTTTTTACTGAAAAATTGGTAATTTTTTCACATAAAAACTACGATTTTTGCTGAAAAACTGGTAATTTTTTGCTGAAAAAAACTGGTAATTTATTAGGTACTGAAAATCTGATCATTTTTTACTGAAAAATTAATAACAGTTTTACTAAGAAATCGGTAAGTAATTTGTTAAATGAAAAATTGGTAATTTTTTCACCGGAAAATTGACGATTTTATTGCTGAAAAACTGATAATTTTCTTTACTGAAAAACTGGTAATTTTTTAACTGAAAAATTATAATCTTTTTACTGAAAAATTGGTAAATTTTTTACTTAAAAAATGGGCAACTTTTTTCTCAAACATACAAGTAGATAATTTTTACTAAAAAATTGGTAATTTTCGCACTGTACATTACTGATTTTCAACAACCTTTCATTTCGCTGATTCAAAAATGCGAAATTTCGTCAAATTCCACCCATTCAGCGATTCAAGTTTAAAGAACACATTTCAAGGCCAGTTCGCCGTCGAAATTTTACCAACCACTCGACTCGTTTACAAATATTGAGAATTTGACAATGATGAAATCACAACAAAATTTATTAGGTCGATTATCTACACGTACGAGGGGTTTAATTACTCGGCCAAAAAATACCTGCGCGATTAATCGCGCCGCATCGTCGAGCAGTCGTAAAAAATCCACCTTCGGCGAGTTTTTTCTCTCTGCCACATCGTACACTCGACGTAATTAAACGACATGAAACAACCTGGCGCCTACTTGTGGCTTGATTGATAAATCGTTACCGGTGTTTGATTAGTCCTATGTGATTCTTTGTTGCGTGATATATGTTTCTCGAGGAAAAAAATTCCAGACGTTTACGAGCATTCCTAAGGTACGTAGTTTATCGATTTGCCTCCTTCGGGGAGCTTTCTTCGGCGAAATGGACTAACTGGACTACAGCAGAGTTGGAGATGTCAGCTTGCTGAATTGAAACCGTTTCGCATTATTATTTGGATAAATGTTGGTTCTTTTATTGTTAAAACTATAATGAATTTTATCAGGTTGATGAACCTTTTTTTTTCTTCTTTGCTTCCTTTATTTGTCTACCTAAACCTACAAATGTATCTGTTTCTTCACACACGATACTGTTGATCTTTTACCTAGCATCTATACAGCCACAGCGTAGGAGGCGAGGTGTAGCATATAAAAGGGACGTCAATGAAGTTGAAATCTATATACCTGGATTACCTGCGAAAAAGGAAGACGAAACGTGACGAGTGAGAGTCTTTTGATAAACAGTTAATAAAAGAATGGTGTTTTGCGGAGGATTAGGAAGGAGGGGAGAGGCAGGGACTGACGATGTGTGATTTTTTTCACTAATTTCGCCAGTTCCGGCTGTAATTCGAAGGTGGTGTGTTTGTGTAGCGTTCGTTAATCGTGTGTTAAGCTGTTGGCTTTGCATTTAGTGGAATGCTTAATTGTGATTGTAACGTCGTGGCGTGAAAATGCATGATTCGGATAAGTTCCCGTTACAAAATGAAGATCTTTTTGTGAGTTTTAGATTTGCTATGGTGATGGTTTTTTGATGTGTTAGGCGGTGTTGTGTTGTGTACTTGATAGAGGCGGATTGTGGAAAACTTGATAATTGATTAGATGTTGATTAGGTGTACGTTTGTTGGGTGATATCGCCGTATCAGGTTTGTGGATGAATTAAAATTAAAGTGAAATCTGGTTTGGTTTTGATAAATTGATAAAACGTGTGCATGCTGATGAATTCATCGACGAAGTTTATAACTATCAGAAATCGTTTTTGATTGGAAATATTTTCGAATTCGTTACGACTATTTTATTTGAATTGGAAAAAATCGTAAACTTGGCCAGAGAAGACTGCAATTGATTGATTTTTGAAAAAAATGGCAAATTTGATAAATTTTACGGAACGTGACGTCATTTTCATGAAGAAAATTTAAACAATTCGGTAATTGCTGATCAGAAATTTAATCTGAAGATAAATTCTAATTGAAAAATTGACAAAGTAGATGAAAGTTTTGAGATATTTCACCAAATTTTTTATCGATATGCCATCTTTTCAGAAAAAAATACGCTAAAAATGAAGAACAAATCTTGAAAAGTGAATAAATTTTCAGGTATGATAAAATCTGATACAAATGATGAAATTTTTAAAAATTCGCGAATTTTGTTTGAAATTTCTCATTTTTGGAAAATTATTACGAGATGAATTTTGAGTTATGCCAAATTCTGTTTAAAATTACGAATTTCTTTGTTTTCGTGGGAACTTGAAAGGGGTATAGCCGGTTAAGTAAAATGATTTGGCCTTGGAAACTTATCTGGACCGCTCCTACCCCAAAAGATCGCCCATGATGAGAAACGTTCGTGTCAAAAATTTTGGACCCCTAGCGCAATTATTTTGGGGGGAGGGGCCATAATGTGTTTTTTTCGCATTTTTTTCATTTGTTCGTCATTTTTCGCCAAATGTAGATAGAAATTTTGCGTTTTTCCAGATCGATTCTAGAGAGTCAGAAGAACAAAACTAAAATAGGAAATTATTTTTGGGCAATTTTTCGCCGAGTTTTGGCGTTTTGAAAATTTTGAGCCGCCATTTTGAAAAAATGGTCAAACCTACAATGGATTTTTTTCAAAAAAAGTGTTATTTATCCATAAACACAGCATAAGAATTTCAAAAATTTTTGAGTGGTGGAACATTGTCAAAAAAAATGAAAACTGACCCCTCGCGTGGTAAAAAACTCAAAATTCGGTCCATGTGAATGTACAAGTTATGGGAAATTTTGCAAACACTATGGTTTTTATAAAATTGTTTCATTCTAAGGTCAACAGAAAATTGTATCGAAGGACCCTTAATTCCTCGACCCTCTTCCCTCCCACTGCGGTAATTTTTGTAAAAAATTCGAGTAACCGATATTGGTATCGTTTTCATACATTGCCAAATGCCATCATATTTTTATTCAGGAGAAATTATATTACCTACGTAGAGGAGCTACATTTTTCCTTTTAAGGGAATTTTAATTTCAAGTTGTAAAATGAAAGAAAATGTTGTTTGAGGTGAAATATTGAGAAAAAATTTCATTTTTGCTGAAAATTTTCATTTTTTGCCCCCCGCTCACCCCCTCTCCCCATTCATAAGTTGATAAATTTCTTCTAGTCGTAGGTTTTACCAAAATTTAAAATTATGAAAATCTGAAAAAATTGATGAAATTTGTAATATTTACCATCAAAACAATTTTTTTTTATTTTAAAGAAATATGGAATTACGAGGTGAATACTTATGTGTAGTGACTAATAAATTATAAAATTTTGAAACATTTTGATGAGTTTGGTAAAATTTTTACCAAAATTTGAAATTCATTAATTTTTTTAAAACATGGACAACGAATTTTCAAGTATGATAAATTCTGATTAAATCTATAAAATTTTGAAACATCGATGAATTTTTTCAATTTCCGTACCAAAACTCGTAAACCTATTAATTTTTCCAAATTTTATTTTCAGAATAACTTTTATCTGGATTTTTAACTATTTTTTGGACAAAAATACCTATCATTTTTTCCGAAATTTTCAAATTGAATTGCTTTTTTAGTGTGTAAATTTTTTTGATGAAATCTTGGTTTTAAAATTCGTATTTTTATTTATTAATTTTATGCACCTACCTACCTATTTCTACATTAAAATACTTACCTATTAACAAAATTTTAGATTTTCGAGAAAGCTCATTCATTATTTTTTATACTAATCTTCGTATTTTCCTCATGAAGACTAAAGAGGACCTTCTTTGACGAATTTGGGATATTTAACTATTCAATTTTGAATATTTTTATCAATATTGTTTATGAATTACGATTTTTATCAAAATTTCTCATATTGAATTAATTAATTTTTTGTTTTTTAAACAATTTGTGTACAAAATCTATAATTTTGTTCAGATTTATCCGTTTCCCCCTGATAATCAGTATTTTCCAAAGTTGATTCCGGTGGTGGTGGTGGGGGGGGGGGGGGGTGGAAACGGAGGAAGTTTGTCTTCTTATCAAGACAATATTGCATTTTCAGTGGGGAAAATTCATTTTGAATTGGAAAAATTTTCCTAGCGGTGATTTTTTCGAAAAAATTCTCGAATTGAGTCGATGGGTTGCAAAAAGAGGAAATAATTAGATTTCTGTCAGAAAATTTCAGTCCCCCCCCCCGAACTTCAATTTTTCCTGGGATTGTGTGTACCTATTTGAACTTGAGTAATATGTAGTGCATCAAATTTTATAATTTTCATAATATTTTGTGATTTTAAATGCTTTTAAATCATTTTTCTCACCAGTTTTTCAATATAAATCAATTTTTTAGAAGTAGGTAATCATAGGAACCCGTTTTTGTTCGCTGAATTAAAAAAAAAATTGTGGTAGGTACCTGAAATTTGTAAATTTGCCATTTTTTCGATTTTTCATCATGTGAATTTGCGTTTTTTTTTTCAAAACCATCGCTTTGGATTTGCCACTTTTTTTTGAAAACTTAAAATTTTTTCCTTCGGAAAATTGACTACTTCTATCAAAATTAATAGGTAGGTAAATTTTTTGGATTTCAACTCATTCCTAAAAGATTAAACGTTTAAAGCAATTTCTGATGAACAAAATTCGTACCTATACTTTACCTACAGACTCGGAAATTGAAATACGTCACATTGAACTTGAAAAACTTCACAAACCCATTCAAATATTATCCTCAAACCTTGAACCGGATTGTTTCATACCTCGAACCGGATTTTTTCAAACCCATCGCTCACATTTCCGAAATCCTAACCTCTTATTTTCCACGCGAAAATTCCTCTCGGCGAATTTTTCCACACATTTCAAACCTTCGAAAAATTGTCGCTGCTTGACGCATTTCTCGCAATTTATTTGCGCCAGTTTTCTAGGTAAATCGTTCCATTATTTTATACACCTTGCCAGTCTCGCGATCCAATCCATATGTTGTTTTTGATAAATGAACCGACGACTTCGTTGCTGAAAAAAAAAAAAAATAGAAACCCACAGGATTCGTTAGCTGCTTAATCAACCATATAATACCATCAATATACACATATATCTCTCGAATCATTAGTAAAATACATTTTCCTTCGTCGACGATATCTATTTTAGAAAAAAAAAACTAGCGAAAACGATTATACAGCTATACCCAACACACCAAACCATAGGTGCTTTTTAATTAACACGCCCAAGACTAATGGAAATTTTTCATTTATCGCTCTTAATTCTTCGATAAATACGTACACACTTTGACGTCTGACAAATTTCAAAAACATACTTTTTGCCTCGTGCTATACAACCTACCTATTGAAAATTAATACGAAATGATCGAGTTTGAAAAATTATTCAAGCTTGGCATCGCTCGCGTTAATTTTATAGTCACCCGGGGAACTTAAAATATGGTTTTTAATTAAAATAGCGTATGCACATGGGTGACAAATTAACGAATATTGTATGATCGTGGTGTGGTTTTTTCCTCGCTCTATACGCCTACTATCGAATAATACGTACGAATTGGTTGGTAGGTTAGGCCTCCGCGTACAGGTGCGTGACGAAAATTTTTTTTCATCCACGTATATCTGGCTCTGGTCGTATCAATTAAATCGTATCGTCGACGACGAATCGATTATATTGTCAAGGATCATAATGGCGACATTAATTCCTGAAAAAGGTACAAGGATGGGTGGATGACGATAAAGTTGGAAAGAAAGAAAAATATACTTTGGAATACACAATACGACGTTTATCAAACACATTGTAACATGTTTTCAGATTCCTGAGCTCGTTTACGAAAAATTTCTCGATGACATTTTATTCGAAATGAATAAGTTTTATCGATTAGGTTTATCTGACTTGATGGGTTTTTATAATAGCTTCTGCCAAGATGACGGTATTGTCTTCAGCGACGAATTACTCACTAATATTCCAACTCTGGAATATCGATCGGATGATAAAAAAGTATAAAAAATCATCCTATAGGTTTGAAAGCATCGATATAATATAAAATCGGCGCCGAGACCGGATTGCCTCTTGTAACGTATCAATTTACATTAGCCACCGGTGCTGGGCCATGGTTTGGGTAGATATAGGTAAATTATTAGGTGAATACATGTTTCCCTATTCGAACATTTGATTCGAAACATTTTACGTATAAATTTTTTAACTTCTTTGTTTTTTTATTGAGACGAATCGACTTCTACAAAATATTTATTTATTTTGAATTCTCGCGAGAAACTGGCTGATGTAGGTAGATACTTTACCTTGAATCGTTGCCTAGCCAGAGTAATCGATATTATCAATTAAAGAATTGTTTTGCGAAATATTATAAGTTATAGTATACTTAAGGTATTTAATTAAAAGGTTTCTCTTCGGTAAGATAAGCCGCTTAAGGGTAATTTGATTTATGATATTAATTGCAGAATTATTATACACGACGATTAACCATTTATTATATGCGCTGTATTTTATACTTACTCTATACCTAACTTATAGGTGTACCTATATGAAAATGGGTGATTTTTTGATTGATTCCGTCTGACTGCATTGACAAGGTTTCATTTAACGTACCAAGTAAGCTGATACATACACGAAATTAAATCTTTAATCGATATACGCGATGACACGTGATCGAAAGGGTGCTCGATTGAAATTAGTATTTTATTTCGTTTCATCGGCGCGACCGTCTGTTTATTTTCCGGCCTATTTGTTTACCTATTTGATTAGCTGGGTGGTAGGAGAGCAGAAGGTGGAATGATGAGGTGGAAGGGGGTATTTTTTGGGGTATGAATTTTCAGCACTGAGAAAAATGGAGAATGAAAAATTAATAGAAAGTGTTGCAAAAAATTATAAATTTTATTCAAAAAAAATAAATTTTATTCAAAAAAAATAAATTTTATCCAAAAAAAATAAATTTTATCCAAAAATAATAAATTTTATCAAAAAAAAAAAGTTTATCCAAAAAAATAATAACGGGGCACCATTCGCAAAATTAGCAATTTTTATCAAAAAAAATAATAAAATTTATCACGAAATTTGGTAAAGTTTATTGCATAGAAAATAAAGTTTCGTCAATTTTGCGATAAATATTATTATTTTGCAATAAATATTATTATTTTGCAATAAATATTATTATTTTTTGAATAAATTTTACTAGTTTTGTGAATGGTGCCTTTTTATTATTACGTTTAATAAAATTTATTTTTTATTTTTTTGAGTGAGGGGTGCGGTGATCCGCCTGAGTCAATGATGAGTGCCCCCCCCAATTTCCCAAGTACCCCTCCCCCCTATTTTTTACCAGTTTCCCGTTTCTTTTTTTTTACAAATTTTTGTATGTTAATTAGGAGAAGAGATACAAAAAAAACAAAACCATACCTGAATTGGTGACCTATTTGATCGATTAAAGCACAATTTTCCAACATTCGTAACGCGGAGTTAAAATCCATATTTTTTCCCAAAAAATATTTCCAGTCATAAATAAGCTTTTCAACTCAAAATTACGGATTTTGGAAAATTTTCAAAATTTGAGTGCCTCGAGGGCCTTGACCATACAAATGGAGTTCACTGAGGTAGTTCGAGCTGCTGAACATAAATCTGTTGCAAATTTATATGACAATTTCGTATGGAAAATAAAGTGAGATAGTCAATTTCGAGCCTTGTTCTGTACTTATTTGGTATTGAAATTACAAAAATCGCGAAAAAGAGATGAAACGAAGTGAAAATCTGACAAGTCGTGTATAAATACGTATTTTGGAATATAACTACAAGAAAAATTTTTCGGCCAAAAATTACCATTTATGAGTGAAAAGCGCTGTGAAAAAGTGGTTTTTCGCATTTTTCAAGGTGTTTCACCATCTAAAAAATTCTGAAAAAATATCGTAATGTACATTGAGACAGGGTACATGAATTTTTTTTTCAAAATTTCACCTCTGAAACATCATGTAGAAAACTCAAATTGAAGTTTTCAAACGCAATTTTCGGCTTGAAAAAAATCATCAAAAATGTTTTTCATACCACCCACTGATACCCTTCAGTATAGGGTACACCTCACGAAAATTTGTAAAAATTTGGTGAAAACTTGCAGAAATAAAAATTTTTAATGGAACGGGTGAAAAAAGTAACGTTTTGTCCAATAACTGGGGCTAGGAGTGGAATTGGGGACCAAAATTTTTACCACGTGCCACGTGGTTTTCAGGCCCTAAGAACCAAATTCCATCGGTTAGTTTCGAATTTCAGCTCGGGGGCAGATTCGCCTATCTTGATCGCCGGTACCCTTTCAAAAATTCGTCAAAATCCGAGAAATTCACTTCAGCACCTAAAAATTTTGGATGTATGGTTCTTTTATAATGTACTTTCGATGTATTTTTGTTTCGGCTCAAAATTTTACTTTGAGTTGGGATAGGTACTTTATTAATTAAATTATGAAAAGGTAGGTAGTGAAAAATGAGTGTTTTTTTGGTGCACCCAATTTTTGAATCAGAAAAATATATTTGATGTCTGACGACTTGGAGAAAATCAAAAAAAAAATTTCCAGCCGGAGATCCCAAATGTTTTTTGAAAATTTTTACATACCTAAAAAATGGAAAAATGTGAAAAGAAAATTTTCAAAAAATTTTCATCTTTTATACATACAACTTACTTACTTAGGTACTTACTACCTGTCAAAACGTATGATCTGTGAAAATTCAAAATTTTTTATTCACTCCTTCCAGAGATATCGCGTGTTGAATCTTCGGCATTGGAGTTGCGATAATTCTGGAAATGGGGGGGGGGGAGTAGAGGGTCAATTTTTTTTGGGAGTTTTATACTAAAATTAACATGTTGAGTCAATTTTGACCGGCCAACTAGTACAGGTCCCAAGCCATCATATAAAGAGTGTACTCAAAAATGTTACTTAGAAAATAAATATCTACTTTTTTTGGCCTAATTTGAGGGGTCCGTCTAATTGTAGGGTTTTTGATAAAGCCCCCCAATTGCAAAGGTGACTTTACAATTTCAGATTTATATCGCGATCATTTTGGAAGTTGGTGAGTTCAACTCCCTGTATTCAGAAATGTGTAAATTGATTCCCTTTTTGGGGGGGGGGTATGTAGGTACGAATTGATTCCAAACTCTTTAGCCTAATAGCGTTATATGTAGGTACCTAGGAAATATCACGAGGAGGTTGGCTTCATAGGTTTTTTTGATCATAACTGAAAATATTGTACGAATTGGTCTTTTATAAGTCCTATAATTGAGAGAACGGCATGGCATTTTCAGTCGAAAAATTAGTTTAAAAAGGGGAATTTGTTAAATTGAGCTTGTAAAATTAGATAAAATCCCACCTAAGTAAAAAATTTTCAATATTTGGATCCCTTTATTACAAATTTTCTAGGGAAAATTTATCATTTGTACCTAGCCATATTTTTTCAAGTTGTGAAAATTGAGCAGTTTTGCATTTTTATATGTATTTTTTCAATTCAAAAAAGAAATCAAATTTTTAACACCTATTTTATTTCTCCCAGATAGTTTTAAAATGATTCAAATCCTACAAAAGTGATTTTTTCGTACTTTTCCTCAAAATAATCTGAACTGGTTTTGTTATATTATATTTTCCCTCCTCAAAACTTTTTTCGATGATTGAAAATCAAATTTTTCTAAGCTGTGGCCTCGCTACGTTCGGCCTTATCAACTTCTTTTAAAATTTAGTTCAGTTGGTAAATTTGTGTCATTTACCCCTCCCAAAATGCCTGAATAAATTTATTTTCAAAATTTTCAATCTAGTTCGCTGCAGCTTTCTTCTATTACATAAAATTTAGTTACATTGAAATTCAGGGTATGTAGGTCCTAGGTATGTAGTGAAAAAGGAGCATTGTGGGAATGTAAAAAAAGTCATTAAAGTACATTATGTAGATATCACACAGGTAGCTGGGAAATGAAAATTTGAGTTGGAATTTTGACAGCCCCCCCCCCCTTAAAAAATGCTTTCGAAACGCGATGAAATAATTGGAAAAAAATTCATCCTGCTAATGAAAAATCTCAAAAAAAAAAATAATAAAGGGGTAAGCAAGAAAATATATACTAAGTACAAGTAAACTACATACATAAAAGTGTTCATATACTTTAACGCTGCCAACGTTTAGTCACACGAAAGCAAAGTAGATACCTAGTTGCACTTTTAACAACCACAGCACAAGTGTACTGTGTAATGGGAATGGATGATACAAAAAGGTTAACAACTTGTTTCGATTTGTTAAGTGTGTTGTCAGATTATGTCATGCGATTTAATGCGTCCGTTTATTTATATGTACTGTGCGAAGAAAAAGAGAATAATGGTGTTTGTGTTGGTCTTCGTGTTCGTTTAACGATACCATTTCTATCGGATGATGGTAGTGATCTAGAAACGCTGGCTCATCGGAGAGTGATTAACTTTTTAGCTGATTTGGTCGTTTCATTGATGAATTTGTGAGAAGAGGGGGAAAGGGGGTTAATGGATGAGGAATAGGTCAAGAAGTGATTGGTGATTTGGGGAGGTGTTTTTGATAAACTGACTTTGGGCCTCAAGGTCTGAAGAAGGGGGTGCAAAATATTTGATCCCTCAACAACTTATCAAGATGGAAAGGTCTTTAGTCGACAAAAAATCTGAAAAAATCGATAAATTTCTAAGAAAAAAAAAATCAATAAATCTTCGCTAAAGTAGGGTAATTTTACAAAAAATTGAAAATTTTCAAAAATATATTTAAAAAAATGTTCAAAACTTTGGTAGGTACTTAATCCATCTAGTATAGGTACCTAGGTGTTCTTTAATGATTTTCGTCGAATACCTAAAGATAATTTTTTTTTACTAAAATTCCACTTTTTTGTTTGTTTCTATCTCCCAACCAGGAAACAGGACAAACCAAAGTTTTTTTTTCAATTGGAAGTGCAATAAATGAAAAATTTTGGACTGAAATTGAATTTTTTTGACTTCTTTTTCAAAATACGAGCCTATTTTTTCCAACTAAAATCAAAATATTTCCAGAGTAGGAAATCACTTTTGATTTAAGAAAACAGAAAATAACAAGATTTTTTTATAATTTTACATATTTACTTAAGTACCTACTAAGAAAAGCAAGAATTTTTAACCATTTTCTCTTGATATTTCACCCTCTCTTTATTCGCGTGGAATAATTTTTCCCCCTGAAGTATAATAATTTTTATAATTTTTTTTTGCCTCAAATATTGGCCAAATAATTACCTAATCCATAAAATTCGTTTCAAGAGTAATTTTTTTTGTATTTGAAATTTTAATTTTCTAAAATTGTTGAATTGTTTTCGCTTTTCGCTGAGACCAAATTCTGAGACGAATTGAAATACAATCGTTCAAGGAAAAGAGGAGAAGAAGTGAGAAAGAATTATAAAACAAAAAAATTTATCAGTTGAAAAATGCTTATTGGAGAGTAAGGAGGAGAATAACTTACCTTATGTTTTTCCAAAGCTTGGAGGAAAAGTTTTGCAAAATTCGTTTGAAAGATCCTGCTAAAATCCTGCCTGTGGATACACGTAAGTGAGGGGATCTTTTTTGAGTGCTTTTGAAGCAAAAAAAATTATTATAAAAATTGCAGCAAAAGTTTAAAAAATAGCGAGAATTTTCATTTTTCAAATACAACTGACACCATGTATTGGTATTGACATTTAAAAGTTGAAACCATTATTCGGGCATTATCATATTCAAATCCATCCATAACACAGGTCGACGTCGAAAATGCTGTTTGAAGTTTGATAGGTGATTTTTAAAGTATTTTTCGCGCTGATCCCGAGAAAAGTAGTAAAAAAATTCCATCACCCAAAGATTTTTCACGATGTTGAACAGTTTTTCCACTTTTTTTTGATAACTTTTGACACTTGAAGTCGATTTTCTGAGAAAAAAAAGGATTCTACGAAAAAATGAATGGAACATAAATTGTAGAGAATAAAATTTCCTATCTGTAAGGTCCAGTCAGTTTTTTTCTTAGGAGGCTTAGTTTTTGAGATATTCTTAATTGAAAAAAAGTTGAATTTTGAGCTTTGAACTAAGATATCTCGAAAGCTAAGCCTCGTAAGAAAAAACTAATTGAACATTACGAAAAGGAAATTTTACGCTCTACAATTTTTGTTCTATTAATTTTTTTCGTAGAACCCTTCCTTTTCTCAGAAAACCGACTTCAAATGTCAAAAGTTATCGAAAAAAGTGGAAAAACTGTTCAACAAAAAATTCAAATTGTAAAAAATCCTTCGTGATGGAATTTTTCCACTACTTTTTCCTGATCAGCGTGAAAAACACTATAAAAACCACCCATTAAACTCCAACCAGCATTTTAAAAGTTTAAAAACGTCTACCTGTGAATTATCAGACTAATTGATCTCATCCTATAAAATTTATCTTTAAAAAATCACCACCAAAAAAATTCTTAGCCTAATCCCAAAAAACCCTCCACAATAATTGATTTTTCGCCATATCTTCTAACAATCCATTTCTTCGGTCTGGCTGGTCGTACACATCATATACCGTACGATAAGAATGCACACCAGCAACAGGTTTTCTATAATCATTCCATAGCCGATGGTGTGTATAAGTAATACCAGTAGCGAGTAATTTTGAGGTAGGCGGTTTAGGAGTGAAAAAAGCCCGCGTTCTATAGAGATACAGATCTTCTCTACTTTTTTCCTTCCTTTTTTTTTTATTTCTTAGGCTAATACATGTCGTGTCGCACGCGAGAGCCGACTCCCAGCTATCACGATTTATTTCATTTCCACAGAAACGTTGCTTCGAACCGGATAACGAATACGGTAGAATCGACTGTAATTCGGTTCGCGGGCGCCTCTTCGATATTCGATCATTCGTTTATATTTATTATTCTCCCTTCGTCGTCTTCGTACATAATCGTACAAGTATTATAGACGAATTAGTATCATCTTTAAGGAGCTTTCTGTATGGGAAATTACGATTATCTCTGTACGATGTATCATTTACATATCGAGCTCGAGCTGTGTATTTATTACGAAAATAACCTTTTACTTTCCGATCGCCATAAACGCCCTCACTTTGTATTCAGCATTATGGGATTTTTTTATATTCGTAGTGATTTTTCACCGCCCAGTGCCCAGTTGCATTGAACCGAACCACACAGAGATCTCGTTTGCGATGATGAGAATCTAATCGATGAAAAATTCTTAGAAATTTCCTTTCGTCTGGAGGGCAAAACGGGAGCGCGAAAATGTTTCCATCGAGCGAGCCAGCACCGTGAAACGAATAGGTAGTTATAAAATCGATACAGTTTAAGCAACACTGCGCCTCTATTTTTTTCCTTCCTTTGACCGATCAAAACTCTAATTTTATTGTTATTCGTTAAATAGATGAGCAAGGTTCTTATTAAATGAATATTTAATTTACGTTAGCGTGATCGCAACGAACTTGAGACTTCTCTTTTACCCATTTCTATACGTCGAAAAAACAGTAGTCCGCTTAAATTCAAATAAATTCGTGACTTCATTGATTCAATAATAATTCCAGCCCATCGGTAACCGCTTATTAAACGTTATCGGTTTAATAGGCTACCGTTTGACTGCTTTGAACATTCTAGTCGACCGATTCGATTTAATTATACCGCGCATCGCATCGGTTTTTCGATCAAATTTAACTGCTGAGAACGATTTGGTAAAAATTAGATCGTCGCGTCGGCGTCCTCGTTTTAAATACCTTGGTACCTGCGATGGTTTTTTTAGCTGAAGAGATTCGAGGGATGTCGAGGGCAAAGGGCAGAGAAGTTACGAAGGCATTTTTCCGAGTTGGGGGGGGGATTTGTAAAAATCTCGACTCGAATTTCCAATTTCATGAGAAAAATGGTGAAAAAATTCCACCACTCGAGGATTTTTCACAAATTTCAATACCTAAGTATTTTTTTGTTGTACATTTTTTTCTACACTTTTTAATGAATTTTGACATTTGAAGTCAATTTTTTGAGCAAAGAAAGGGCTCAACGAAAAAAATTAATAGAACATGGATTGTGGAGCATAAAATTTCCTTTCTGTAGAGTCCAATTTAGTTTTTCATAAAGAGGCTTAGCTTTCGAGATATTTTAGCTCGAAGTTGAAAGTTCAACTCATATTTTTATTGAAGTAAGTATTTCAAGAACTAGGCCTCCTAAGGAAAAACTGATTGGACTTTACAGAAAGGAAATTTTACGATTTACAATTCATGCTCTATTCTTATTTTTTTAGGCTTGATTTTCCAAGAAAATTTATTTTTTGTACACTGAATAAACAAATAAAATATAAATTTTATCCAAAAAGATAATAACGGGGCACAATTCACAAAATTGGCAAAACTTATTCTGAAAAAATAATATTTATCGTGATGGTAAAATTTATTGCATCGAAAAAATAAATTTTTACCAAATCTCGTGATAAATATTATTATTTTTTTAGAATAAATTTTATCAGTTTTGTGAATGGTGCCCCCTTATTATTTTTTTGGATAAGATTTTTTCGGATAAAATTTATCATTTTTTTAAACACTTTTATTTATTTTTCATTTTTAATTTTTTTCATTGTACTCTCTTAATTATAAATCAGTGAAAATTACCGAAAATCACTGAGAAACAGTCAGAATTGCAGCACAGGAGAAAATCAGTGAAATTTTTTTCACTGAAGACAAATCAGTGAAAGAAAATCACTGGAAATCAGTGAAAATTCACTGAAAACTCAGTGATATTTATGAAATTCGCTGAAAAATCTGTGAAATTCTTTGAATAATCACTGAAAAATCACTGAAAATCAGTGAATTTCACTGATTTTTCCTGTGCTGCAATTCTGACTATTTATCAGTGATTTTTAACTGATTCGAAATGAGAGAGTAGTGAATCACGTTTTCAACATTTCTCATTTATAACAATAATTGAAATATCACAGGTAAACAATTCAAAAAAATTTCCTGCGTAATCGATTCTGATTCGTGATTCTGACCTACTTTTTGGTGCTAGTTTCAAATTTTTTTTTTAATTTTTCTTCATCTCGTCAAGATTTCTTCCAGTTTAAATTTTTTGTTAAGGATTTGTTATTCATTATGTTTTTTTTATAACTTTTGACCCTCGGAGTAGATTTTCTGTGCAAAGAAAGAGCCTTTAAAAAAATGAATACTTAGGTCATAAATTGTAGAACGTAAAAATTTATTTTCTGCGAAGCCCAATTTGTTTTTTTTAAGAGGCTTAATTTTGAGGTACCTAAAAAGATATTTTCAATGAAAATATAAGAGTTGAACTTGGAACTAAAATATCTCGAAAGCTAAGCCTTCTAAGGAAAAAACGAATTGGATTTTACAGAAAGGAAATTTTATACTTTACAATTTACGTTCCATTCATTTTTTTCGTTGAACCCTTCCTTTGCTCAGAAAATTGACTTTAAGTGTCAAAAGTTATCAAATAGTGTAAAAATTTTCAACAAAAAAAATTCAAATTGTGAAAAATCCTCGAGTGGTGGAATTTTTTACTATTTTTCTCGTGGTCAGCGCGAAAAATACCCCAAATTTTTTTCGTAAATCATTCGCTTGTCAAAAGTCGAACCAATAGTTAACATCGATACAACAATTTCCAACGTGTTGAAACTGAATAGAGCTTAGTTCAA
Source organism: Pseudococcus viburni (assembly GCA_033439095.1). NCBI lineage: Eukaryota > Metazoa > Arthropoda > Insecta > Hemiptera > Pseudococcidae > Pseudococcus > Pseudococcus viburni. The sequence goes on along the minus strand of JAVBJF010000733.1, from coordinate 17,904 downwards.
CTTAAATTTCAATAAAAAATGTTTTCAATTCTAAAATTTCTTCTCAATTTTTTTTCAACTTTGTTTTTTTTTCGATTCTGAAACTTTTTCTCAAATATAGATAGGTATATTTTCTAACTCTAAACTTTTTCAGAGTAAATTTTTTTTTGAATTTAGGCTGGGAAAAATTCAGAAAAAGATGAAAAAATTCTCAAGTCAAAGAAAGAAATTTTAGGGTTAGAAGTTGAAAAAATATTTAATAAATGCCAAACTTCTGAAGCTGAAAGATTTTAATAAATGGAAAAAATTTGAAAAACTTCAAACAGCATTTTCTAGGTTGGCCTGTGCAACTTTTCCTCTAGAAAATCATCATTCAATTCTCATTTCTCATTAAAAAACATGAAAGTAGGTACAAATGCTCAACTTTATCAATTTTGGATAAATATGAGTAAAATATCAATGGTGAATTCTCCAACGTGAAGAAAATATTAGGATTTTTTTCAAATTGGGGAAATAAAAATTTTTCAAACTTGAGAAAATTGACCACAAATAGTAAATTTTCTCCCCACCAATAGGTACGAGTACAAAAAGTGGATAAATTTTCCTACCTAAAATTATAATTTTTTTCTGCTTTTTCACAAAAAAACGTAGAAAAATAAAGTACAACTTTACCAATTTTCCTAACATGAGAAAATATGAGTACCTACAAATAGTAAATTTTCACAACTGAGCACTAAAAAATCCCGCTGGATGGGTAAATTATCCCAACTTTCCCAACTGTTCATCCATGCAATGAGGTAGAAGAGCAAAAATATGCTTGAAACTTCATAATGTGTTTGCTAAACGAGCAATTGGGTGGGGAAGTGAGAGAGTACAATATAATACGTTTTGATAAAGCGATATAATTCGTAGATTTATAACCAATACTTTATCAGATTGGTTTTTGCCCAACTTTTGATACGTAATTATTACATTACCGTGAAGTAAATCAGTCTCGTTTCGTGTGTCGTTCGCCATGGATCGCGTAATTGAATGTGTTTATACAAGTGAGGATAATTTGAACTTGGTGGTCGATGGATTCCAATATGTTCAAAATTTGAAATCATTTTTTACCGGTGACCATGAATTTCGATGTACAATCGAAGAGTGTCCTGCGATTATTGTTACTAATGGAATTATGTCAGCTGTTTTGGAAACTCGCGAGTGTCATAATCATCCACGAAGTGATGAAGCTCAAGCCATCGATATCGAGAATTTGTCGTTGACGTTGAAAGGGGAACCAGAAGAATTGAGCGAAATAAATTGCGAGGCGTCAGAACAAAACATAGATGAGGTATGAAATAATTTTTATGGCGGATTTCAAAGCGATGAGAGAAATTGTGCGTTAGAATGAGACATAGATGACCCTGGCGTTATCAAAAAGTGGTGAAGAAACCTGTCACTAATTATCTACAATATTTAGGAAAAAATCGCCTTGTCTAAAAATAGCACGAAGTAATTTTTCTTCGTTTATTTGGGAAAAATATGGTAATTTTTAGGCACCGGTTCAAAAAATCTGAATTTTTTTTAAAACAAAAATGAGGAATGTTCGAGTGTCCATGTTCGTATGAGATAAATCTGATCCAAATTTTAGCACTTTTTAGTGTTTTTTTTTTCGGTTTGGAAAGATTGTCAGGATTTATGAAATGGTTTAGCTTAAGGATACGTTTTTTTAAATTGCAGAGTAAAAATTGATCAAATCTTGAAATAAAACAGCATAAAACTCGTTAGAAATACTCGTATTACAGCTGCATTAAAGTACCTCAGTTCATCACAGATCCAAAATTAGTGTACGGTCGAAATACAGTTTGATTCCCCACTCGTTTTAAAAATAATAATTTTTTGCTTTTAAAATGCTATTTTTCAAAAAAATTTCGTTGCATAAAATATAGGTATGGTATCTCTAAAAAAAAAATTACCTATTAATTTGAAGAGTTCGTCTTCGATTTAAATGAGAGAATAATTTTTGAAAAGGGTATGATCTAAATCCTTCTCAATCAAGAATTAAATTTTCAAAATTTAACGAAATTTAAAAATTTAAAAATTATGCATGATTTTTCAGTAAGAATTTTTTTCAAAATTCGTTTCAGAATCGTCATAATTGTCGATATTCTCGGCGAACATGTCGAGAAGAAGGCTGGAACTCGATTTTCAGATGCTGGAATTATTTTCCACACCTTTTGGAGAAATTAAAAAATATTAAAGAAAATGAAAATCGAGCAGGAAGCTTCAGAAATGTTTGAAAATGGTAAAATTCGGGTGTCGGGGAGGGAGGGGGATAGACAGATTTAGGGGAAGGCATTGAGGAAGGACAGGTCACTTCAGATGTTTATAAGCTACAAAAAAAAGAAAAAACGTTATTAAGAACGAAACAGCAAAACAAAAGCACAAACAGAATGAAACAATAACGACTGGGCCCAAACACACCTATGAAATTTTATACGTTAATTTTGCGTCAATGGAAAATCAAAGTTGAAAATTATCTAAAATTTCAACTGAAAAAGATTTTCTAATGAAAAAATGATTTATGGTCCAAGCTTTCTAGAGTAAAAACAAACAAAAAATATTTGCATTCTTCCATTTTCTTATAAATATCAATCGTTTTTTTTCGAAAAAAATTGTTTAGTGAAATGAGATTATTTTGAAACACTAATAAAAACAATGTTCAATGGACATAAATATGGATTTTTTGGAGGGGGGGGGGGGGCTAATTTCACTTTTGGGAGAGCTAAGCCCTCCTGGGACCACCCTAAATCAACCTAAGGATGGGGCGACGTCAGAGGAGACTTATTTTTCATAATTTTCACTGAAAGTTCGGTACCTACTTTATTTTTTAAAAAACACATTTTCTTTGAAAAATCACTATTCTTGAATTTTCCAAAATTTTGTAAAAAATGCAAGTATAGACCATGTTCTTTCCAAAAATTGCTTTATTCAAATTGGAGGGGATCTCTTCAATTGAGTATGTTGTTTCCCTCCGAAAATTACACCATTTTTAGAGTTTTAGTCGCAAAAACATCGTTTGTTTTTCCTTTTATGGAAAAAATTTGAAAAAGAGGTGTCAAAAATTTCAGACCACGTACCCAGAATGTCCAGAAATTGGAAAACCATGTTTGTTAAAAAGTCTGACCTCCAATTTTTCTCAAGTGAAAAAAAGCTATGTATCGAGGCGATTCGAATGTAATAAATTAATTCGAAACTGGTTCAAATAATTTTTCCTAAAAAATGGAGATATGAAAAAAAACTCGAAACAAATTGGGATCGTGCCTTTTATCTACTGCTAGTCTGGGTTGAAAAAAAAACATAGGTACATACAGAATAAAAAATGACTTCCTTTTCATTTTTTACAACTTTTGTTTGAAACTTTTTTCATGTGTCGTTTTCAACTACAGTTGATAAGTCGTAGAGCATAAAAAAGGCAATGCGGGGAAGGAAACGTGGGTGGGTGGATGGGGGAGGGGGTTATAAAATTTAGAATGTGAACTAAAGTAATTTTTTTCGTTTTTTTTTGGTACACAAAATTCAATTTTTTCGATTTTTTGGCTCAAATCAAATTTTTCTCAAAATAAGGTATTTATTTTTTGCAAATTTTCTATCTAGAATTTTATTTCTTAATAAAAATGCAATTTTCGTCATTTTTGGAGGGGAGAGAAGCTTCCTTTATCATACCTTCGTCTCCTCGCTAAATCGAAAAAATGCTTCGGAACATAATAACATACCTAGGTATTTTAATTTCAAAGACGGAGACGAACCGTAGATGGTTTATTGGGACAATGGGAGGACTACGACTAGGAAATCGAAAATCCAATTAAAATGGAATTTTCTCTGTTTTCCTGACTCATAGTCAGATTTATAAATTTTTATTTCCAACTCAAAAAGAAAGTTTTCCAAAAAAGTAATCACTTTCAAAAAATTTCTTTTTGAAAGAATAATTTGCCATTATTGAAAGAGTGATGGGATAGGATGTCTTTCCTGTTCTCATTTTAGATGTTTTCTTATATATTTTTTAGAAATACTTATTATTTGATTGATATTTCAAAAATGACTATTGACCAAATTTTGATCAAAATTTGATTGGATTCAGTTATTCATTAGGTACTCTCTCATTTCGAATCAGTGAAAAATCACTGATAAACAGTCAGAATTGTAGTACAGGAAAAATCAGTGAAATTCACTGATTTTCAGTGATTTTTCACTGATTATTCAAAGAATGTCGCAGATTTTTCAGTGAATTTCATAAATATCACTGAATTTTCAGTGAATTTTCACTGAATTCCAGTGATTTTCTTTCACTGATTTGTCTTCAGTGAAAAATTTTTCACTGATTTTCTCCTGTGCTGCAATTCTGACTGTTTCTCAGTGATTTTCGGTAATTTTCACTGATTTATAATTGAGAGAGTAGGCAATTTTTACCTACTACGAGTTTGAATTCAACACTAAACTTGAACTTGAATATTTATTTTTTTAAATTTTGTGCACATAAGTACATGTGATTTTGGTATTGTTATATTCGTGCTTGAATTAGCCCATTGGGACCTCATTCTGCATTATTTTAAACAAATTTTTATATTAATATCGCAAATTATCGTATTTGACACCCCTTTCCAACCAATATCAAATTTTAATCATTTTCTTCAATTCTGATTACAGTACACGTTAAACAAATACCTGCAAACGATTGCTTCCTACCAACAACAGTTCCCATCGGCCACACTTCCCAACATCCCGGGCCTACAGCCATCCATGATGCAGCCTGGCACCTCGTTCCAGTCGCTTCCGCCATCCAGAATACCATCGCCGCACCACCAATTCCAAAGACAAAGCCCTCCGCAGTCGTACAACCGTAATTCGCCAAATTTCCAATCTCCGCCGCCGGCGCACATGAAACGCAGCGCCTCCGTCTCTTCCAGGCAATCCCGAGAGGAATCCGTTTCGCCTATACACCAAAATTCGTGGAGTTTCGAAGAGCAATTCAAACAGGTAAGATGCACTGATTAAATTAGCCTAGGCGCGTATAATAACCGCAACGTTACCGCAGCTGGTTAATTGTGTCGGTGGAAATGGAAAAAGTTTATCTGTACCTACGATTTCTCAAGTTCATTGCCGCTCAGCTCCGAATCTACCACCTGTCGTATGAAATATGATAAACGCCTCACGTACCGAAAGGCGAAAGGTATCCCAACAAGGAAGCAAGGGTATATACTACCTTATTTGTTATGGTGTACTATGATATCTTTCCTGGACGAGCGAGCGAGAAAGATAGACGGAACCGTGTGCCCGACTCGTCGACTATTCTCATGGGGTAAATGTCCGCAGCGCCACTTCGGTGCATCCAGCACCAATACCGTGTGCGATTATTTTAATATATTTCTCACGCAGCACTGGCCAGCGCCTCAAGAGGGTGCATAGGTGTGAAAACAATTGATAAGAATCGTAGGTGTACTGTATGTACTTATTTTTTCATTCACTCGAAGAAAAAAAAAACAGTGTACTTTTGAGAGACGTCTTGACGACGCGGACCCATGAATCTGGATGAGGAAATGGTACCGAGAGGGGAAAAGGTAAAGGAGATTTTCTATTCAAATAAATATCGGCATTGATCAGCGCCAGCCAGAGACATGTCTTAATATAAAAGGTCAAAAACTTACGGATGTCGAACAATGTTCGGTCGTGTCTTTTTATCATTGTTATTACTGTTTCTCTCTCGATGTCAATATTGTTTCGGCTCCTTTTTCCAGACGTGATCGTATAGCCGATTTTCCATTTATAGATATTATAATTTATTTTTTTCACATTGAAAAAATTATTCGGGTGTCCAATAAAGCTTATCATATTATCGTCTTTGGTCTCGTCCGAGCAGCGTTTGTGTTTTTCTCGATGGTGCAGTTGTTGAAATTGATAAAAAAAGGGTGATTTTTAAGTGACCGTTGTGGACGTTACAGAAAGGCAGCTGAAAATTTTTATAAGAAAAGTCTACGTGGTTATTGATTGGTGGAAATTATTTGAATACTTTTGGGGGCTCTAAGAAGGTATTTTATTGTCATACGAATAGGTAGATTGGTAGAGAAAGGGGTCTGACTGATTTGGAATGTCGAAGTTGTTGATGAGATTTCAATTTTTGAAAGAGTAATATGAGTTGGATTATTTTTAGGGTTCTGGATATATCGTCAGCCCCCCCTACCCATCTTTACGAAATAATTCAGCTACGAAGAATTTATGAAAATGGAAAAATTCCTGTTCCTAATTCGACCTCAAATTTTCAAAAATTTGGAAAATATTTGCCTAAAAACGATCATTAGTATTTTTATTTCATTTTTTTGCTAAAAACTGATGTATCATTTTTCTATGACCTCTGGACATGATGTCCAAACAGACAAATGGAGTATTTCGATATTAATAATTTTGTAATTTGCTCAATGCACGAGAAATAAAATTCGGTTTGAGATTTTTTCGTCAACTTATTTGATGCCTAAATTTTTTTCTTCGTATTTTTGCAATTTTCTGCAGAAATTGGCAATAGATGAGTGCGAATCTCGTAGAACCCTTCTTTCCCCTGAAAATTCGAAATAAAAATTTCCATGCTCCATCTTTTCCAACATTTTTGAAAGATCCAAAAAAATTGTTCAATTTTTATGGAATTCTCGTAGGCAAAAATTTTAAAAATTGTAGATTTAACAAAAAATTGACTTCTTTCAACAGTTGAGATCAATTTTCTCTGAACATTGGAAAATTTTCGAATTACAGCAAGGTTTTGAAGTATCTTGAATATCTACTTCAAAAATATATTGACTTAAAAAAATCTAAAATCTTTCCAAAATGGAACTAAGTAAAATTATTACGACCCTACTTTTCAACAATTTTTTAGTACTAAAATTTTTTTTCAATTTTAAATCATTGGAAAATTTGTAATGTTTAAAACGATTTTCGTTTCCAAAATTTTTTTTCAAAATGTTCAATTTTTGAAAAATTTCCAACTTTTGAAGAATTTTTTATTTTTAGAGAACTCAATTTCTGAGAAATTTTTAATCTTTGGAAAACTTGACTTAAAAAAATCTTTTAGGTAAATTTTGAAAAATGTATCAACTTTTTGATGATTTGTTTTCAGAAATTTTACAATTTTTTCCAAAATTTCCTGATTTTTTTACAAATTGACGAGCTTTTTAACGTTGATCAAGGTACATTAAAATTTAAGATTGATTTTCGTATCAAACTCGATATAAATTTATTTTGCAAAAATACTGAGCGCTGTTTTGAAAAAAATTCACAATTTTTCATTTTTTCTTGAATTTTTTGATTTTCTGACGAAATTTCTTTTGGAGAAGGAAAAGTATAGGGAAACATGGGCGCACCCAAGGGGAGGACTCAGGGGCGGTGTTATGATATTGAAATTGCAGTTTTTTCCAAATTGAAAACTACAATTTCCCTCATACAATTTCCCTCATTTTCCCACATAAAATCACAAATTTCCCACGTTTTTTCCATAAAATTCACGAATTTTCCACTTTTTTCCCTTCTTTTATTCATAAATTCATAAATTTCCCACGTATTCTTCCCTCTTTTGTTCATAAATTCTCAAATTTCCGAGTTTTTTCTTTAAATTTTTCTCAAAAATAAAATCTATTTCTTCATACGAAAAGTTGTTTGGGTCTTCGGGTAGGAGTCAGACTCTAGCTATACGAAACCAAATTCTCGTGAAATACCAAGAAATTCGCAATTTTCCCCCTTTTTTTGCTACATTAGGCAATTTTTCCCTTTTTTTCACTTTTTGATTGAATTTTCCACAATTTTCCTATTTCCCATATTTTTTTTCACTTGAAAATTTCAAGTATATGGGAAATTTCCCACAATATCCCAACACTGCTTCAGGGGACTTGAGCTCCCCTTTGAATTATTGCTTTTCTAATACGATTTTTCAAAAAATTTTCGACTATCAATTTCTTGAATGAACATAGTATTCTCCAAATATAAATCAAATTTTATAAAAATTCGTACCTTTTTGAATCAGTGCACAACAGTCATGTTCTTTGTATTTTTTTTCGTGAAATAAATTTTACTGAAACTCAGTGATTTTTCACAATTTTTTCGCCAATTCTCAATTTGTCAAAAATAATCATTTTTCATCAAATTTTGATCCCTCTTCACATTTTTCACCACTTCAGTCCCTCCCTTACACAATTTCTGGATGTGCTTACGTAGGAAAAGGAGTAATTTTTGACCAAACTTCATATTTTGATCAACGTTTTACATTTTTGTGAAAAAAGTGAAGGGAGTGTTGAAAAGTTAATTCCACGTGCCTTGTATTTTAAAAAGTTATAAAAGTCGACAAGATAATCGTACATTTTAAAAATCAACTTTTTAAAAACATAACTTTATTTTTCTTGAAAAATCGCCTCGAAATTTTCATCAGATATCTGAAATGGTGAAAATTTCCATTCAACCCCTTATTTCAAAAAATTACTATCACAAAAGCCATTTAAAATATCACACCGAGTAATCCTTCAAAATGAATCGAAATTACTGAAATTCGTCGAAATGGCGAAAAAAAACCTTCGAAATGCAATAAATTTTTTCCCAAATGACGTAAATATTATTTTACGTCCGGAAAGACTTGTTGATAGAGAGGTAGGATAAAATCTGCTTGAAATATTAACCACGTTTTCACGCTTTAAAGTCGTGGAATGCAATAAAACGTTTTCAAAACAATTTTCGTATTTTGTTGAACTACTTTTTAGGGATATTTTTTTATCAATTTTTACGGTTTTTTGGTACTTGTGAATTTTAGTTCGTAATATTTAACGATTTTTATGAACTTTTTGACGACTTTTGAAGTATTTTTAAACGATTCTATTTATCGGTGTGTTCCGATCAATCGGGGAATTGGGTTAGGAAATTTTTGTGGAAAAGTTTTCGTGCAGTGAATTTCGACGAATTTGATTTTTTGGTCAATTTTTGTTCAATTTTTTTCATTTTCAGTAGTGTAATTTTTAATTGATTATTTTCAATCGAATTGCATGTTTTGATTTTTCTTCCAAGTCAGAAATTCTTATTTCAAATAATTATTATTTGACATGAGTGGATATTTTTGACCCTTCCCCCCTCTCTCTCTCTCCTTGAATTTTTTTTATGTTCAAAAATCATTAAAACATCACGATTTAAATCGTATTTTTTCGTAGGTATTTTGAAGTGTTGAATATTTACACTCACCTATAAAAAGTTTCCATTGTGAAAAATAATCGCTGCTTTTTAAAAATTGCCCTCTCGTCCGGATTAATCCCTGGTTTAAGAATGTACTTGATGTTCGAATAAAAATTTCCACCAGATGATTTTTTTTCTCAGCAACTTGTCGATGACGAATCGTTGACTTTGTGTAGTGGTATTATTCTATCTTTCCTTACTTGAAAATTTATTTTATGACATCATGGGATCGTTGGAAAAAATAAAGATAATTTTTGAGACTAAAAATGAGCAGATTCATTTTACGAACCGATCGATTGAAAATTGGCCAAAAAAATTGTTACATGGTCCACCGAGAACAAAACTTCTTGGAAAAAAACTGCACCCATCAAGGCCAAAGGATCGCTGGCCATAATTGAAGACCGGAAAATAATTTAATTTTAGTCCGTCGCATAATCGTGTCGAAGTCAATCGAGCTGACAGAAATACGGGCACCCATCGACCCAGCATACCCAGCTACCTATCCACATTTATGCGCACGCCGCGTAATTATAAAATTTTACAACTTGATATTTTTATATCTCGGAAAATATATATTAATACATTGAACATAGAACGCGAAGTCGAACCATAGATGAAAAAAAACACCGACGTTTAAAATTTATAGCAAATACGATCGTAAAAGAAGTATATCATATTCGTCGGATTATTAAAAATAAAAATATGAATACGATACGTTCCTATAATATATATGAAGTTTGACGAGGTATCCGATGGGGGTGTGGGGGACTCTGGGGCACATCGCGATCTGTTTTCACCTCTTCTACTTTTCTTATACGGCTTCACCAGTCATAAACCGGTGATCTGTGTACGTATAAATATCCACGCATTCCATTATCATTTTATTGACTCGATATCAACAATAAATTCACAGATAAGTTAATTTAATTTTTTTAATCTAACTTAAATACGTTATTTTATTAACATTTTATAGCGATGCGATGCAGGGGTATCGTATATACGTTCAATTAATCCTTTAGACGACAAGAGCCCCGTCTCCGGTATCTCGTCGGGTACTCGGTGTTTTAAAATGATTTTTCCTAGAACGTGCGATCGTTAAATAATCGCGCCGTGTGTAGGTAAATTTGTTTGGAAATTTTTATTGGTTCAGGTTTGTTTGCATGAGGCGGCGATGTTATGTCAAGGAAGAAGCTACCGTTACTATGTTGCTTCGTTGGGAACAAGAAGGGGTAAGGGTGGAGGTAGAATGGTTTTGTGGTATGCTGAATTTTTTTACATTCGTTTGCCACGAAGGTGTTCAGAAGCTGGATTTAAAAAAATTTCCACGATGATTTTTATTTGAGCAGGGAGGAAAAAATTTGGAAATGTGCGAAATTGATGATTTTTCAGCATGTGGTGCCATTTGAATTAAAATTTAAGCCACTTTCCATTTCTCTGAAGTCTGAACTCTGGAAACAAAGTGTGAGGTTTCGAGAAAGAATCCTTTATTCAAAGAATCAATTTTTTTGAGTTTTTCACCTCGATCTCCCTCCCTCTCGCTCCAAGTTCTGCTTACATAACGAGGAAATTATTTGAAGTCCCTGTCTCCGATTGGAACGTGAATGAGATTTTTGGAAATAACACGTTCTAGAATCCTTGTGGCTAAAATTTCATCTACATATACCATGAATTAGTATTTCATTTTTGGTGAATTTTTGAAAATTAGTTTTCTATCGAATATGTGGTATTTTTGGGAAAAAATTCGTTCTTATTAAACTTGATGAAAACTAGGCCCCAACGAAAAATCAACCACTCTAACCCAAATTTGTCTTTTTCCAGACATTTCGGAGCCCCCAGCTCAATTTCGATTTTTTTCTGTATTTTTGAATTTTTTTAGAAATTGTCTAAAAATGGTCAAATTGGAATTTAGAAGGTTGGTATTTTGTAGGGATATGGTTTTCATCAGTTTTGGTGATTTTTTTTTTAAATATAACATTTTAGCTTGAAAAATTTCCAATTTTTTTGCCAAAAATCAAAATATCAGCACTGACAGCTGAAATTCTGATGAAGAGGGTATTGGAACATGATTTTTTTCGAAAATCTCACTGTCGTTTCGATCAGAGACGGACGTGTCAAATGTTTCTTTTTTGGTCAGTTCGGTACCACAAATAAACTAGTTTTGAGATTTTTTCTCTTTTTATGCGATTGATCTTTAAATCTGAGATGTTCTAGCACTCTGGTAGATAATCACTCGAAACTTCACTGATTAAGATTTTTCAACAATTCTGAACAATTTTGGCAGTTCATTTTGAAATGACCCTCTCTATATAGGTGCCTCCAAGGAGGTGCTCAGGAGGCTCGAGTCCCCTCCTTAAGCTCGCCAAGTAGTGTTGGGCAAAATCGATTATTTGAAAATAATCGACAATCGATTAATAGATGGGAAACATAATCGACCCTTCGATTAATCGATGAAAAAATAATCGATTAATCGATAATAATCGCAGTGGAAAATTCGAATGATTTTTCCTTTATTTTAGGGCCAGTGCTGCCACAAAATTTTCAAAAATTCCTTAAAATGACTAAAATCCTCTTGGTCAAAAATCTTTTTTTTTTACAATTTTGAAAAAAAATGAAATTTAAGAAGGGCATAACTTGAATTTTAGAAATTTTTAGAGAATTTGTTCGGTTTTTGGGTCAAAATTGGATAAAAATAGGTAAAATAATCGAACATGCGATTATTATAGCTGAATAATCGATTAATCGATTGTCGATTATTCTGAAAAAATAATCGCCCAATACTATCGCCAAGAAGATTTTTCAGTACTTACCTATAAAAATGTCAATGCATTTTATTGTTTTCAAACCTGTTATTTCAAAAAATTTCGTCCTCGCTTCGCTGGAATGTTTTATAATTATAACACAGTGATTTTTTTTCAAATTTTGGGGGTCTCGCCATCAAAGTGTGGTTCAATTTCCTAAAAAAAAAAAACTTACCAAAATTTGATCCCTTCATATCAATTACCTAAGGCTCATGCGCTGGACATTTTTTCCTATGAGATTTAACATAGAATAATGTACTGAAAACAATTTTCTTGGGAGGAAGAGGAGGGGGGGGAGTTAATACAAAATTTCTAAATATTCCTTAAAAATCGGAACATTCATATAATTCTATTTTGATTTTTAGTGGTGAATTTTAAACCTGAGGAACCATCTTAATTCAGGGCCTTCAAATAGGATTAAATGACTAAAATGTACCATTTGAAGCCCTCTAAGATGATTTTTTGAGTTGCAATTTTTTCATTGAATTTCGACCCTCCCCCCATCCCCTCTCCTACGTTTTCTCGAATTTTCAGCCCCTCTTTTACACAGCTTTTGGACGGGCTTGTGCTGAACCTCTCAGCGAAGAAATTTCTAAAAACTTGAGTTACAGAGGAGAAAATTTTCTACTAGAATCAGTCATTGTACATATTTTTATTTACGTTGAATTTGAAGGAAAAATTTCTCAAGGGTTGTCTAAAAAATATTTTCTTTCTAAAAAATTTTTTTTAAAAATATAATGACTGATTCCGGTAGCAGATGTTCTCTATAATTTTAGTTGGTAAAAATTTCTTTATAGAGGACCTCGTTTTATAGTAAACCTGTCAAAAACCTATTGGACTTGTTAGAAAACATTGATCTGTGAACTTTTATGCAATTGCTGGAGAGCTGAGATATCATAAATTGAGAAACAAATTATACGATTGGGCATAATCGAATTTAGGGTGGGTCCCGGGAGTGCTTAGCCCTCCCAAAAGTGAAATTAGCCTCATCCCCCAAAAAATGTTCGTGTTATGCCCATTGAAGATTATTTTCATAGGTGTTTGAAAATAATCTCATTTCACTGAACATTTTTTTCGAAAAAAGTCATTGATGAAATCAGAAGATCATGAAAAATACAAATATCTTTTCGTTTGTTTTTACTCAAAAAAAAAAACCTCGACCACAATTCACTTTTTCATTAAAAAATCTTTTTCAGTTGAGATTTTAGGCAATTCTTCAACTTTGATTTTCCACTGACTCAAAAAAAATGAGAAATGAAAAATGAATAAAAAGTCTTTAAAAAATGAGAAATTTTATCCAAAAAAATGAATTTTATCCAAAAAAAATAATAACGGGGCACCATTTACAAAATTGATAAAATTTATTCTAAAAAAATAATATTTATCGCAAAATTTGGTAAAATTGATTGCATCGAAACAAATTTTACCAAATTTTGCGATAAATATTATTTTTTCAGAATAAATTTTGCCAATTTTGTGAATGGTGCATTGGTGCCCCATTATTATTTTTTTGGATAAAAATTATTCATTTGTTTTTTCAGTGAAGATGTGGTACTTTTGGACTCGTAGCTTCATTCCAGTGATCAAAAAGAGCTCAAATTTTATACACAGAAATTTTATGCAAAAAATAATAAAATTCAAGTACCATTTAAATTTTTTTCTTTTCTCCCTCCTAAGCATTTTAATTGAAATATTTTGAGCGAGAGAGAACAGCGACGAAAATATATCCAAAATACGTTAGACGATGGTATAGTTGACGACCCGACGAAATATGAGAGCACATCTTACGTACGTATATTAAGCATAATATGGATATGAATCAAAAAATATCCCAGCAAAGCTTTCATATCTTCCTTGAACCGATTCGTTTTTGTTTTTTCATCCATTATATTAAAAAAGTAACACCTGGCTGTTGAAAATATTTGAATACGATGGTCATTTACGGGTAATCTCAGCTATAACATCTACATCGTGTATTATGTGCTTGGCTTTATACACCTAGCACAGATATATCTACCCAGAGATATACATCTATTTTTTTTTTCAACGCTACAGATGCCTATATAGGTATAGAGATAAAGTTCACACCTGTTATCTCACGCTTTAAGAGTCATATCTGTATGTATACAGTGATAGGACCATCAGCATTCCACAATTGCTTAATCAAATTTGTCGTATTCATTGTAATAAGAAATGCACCTCGGTCTTGTCTTTTTTTTTTCACGCGCACGATACCGTGTTTAACTGACCAGGCCGCGCGTTCGTTATTAATGAACACTGTCAACTGTGTAAATACATCTAAAAATGTTGTATTTGGAATTTTTTTAATATGTAACGTTTTAAATAACCTGGCTGCTGAGTCTGTATCAGTCTACGGCGATGATGTTGTGGATAGACGTACTGTACGAGAATGACACCCCCACAGACGGTTGAATGTTTCGCGTTAATTCATTAAAATGTTACAGAGTAATAACGATGTGAACCGGAACATATCTCAGCTGCGAGTTCCACCCTCGCCCTCGATCGTACCTTTATAATTTCCAAGTTTAAGGCTAAATAAAGATGTTGCGAATGCGTGATACGAGGCAATGAAGTGCATTTATGCTACGGGTTTCCGCGTCCCTCCTTTCGTACTTTTTCCTCTTTTCTCTTAATAGATACGTGTAGTTTATATTAATGTTGTTAATCTAGGCACTTTGATGCGAGATGATGAGCCACCCGAGAATGCCACTGACTGGGAGGTTTTCGAAAAACATCTGGAAGAAGCCCAGGAGCGTGTTCGCAGTGTGGTTCCGAATTCAGCGTGATGCCTATGCCTGTGTGTAAAGAGAAACTGATTTTGGCCTTGAATTGGGGATTTGATTCTGGTGACGTGAGCAGGGTGGTTGAAGAGATGTGACATCCTTGTCCTTATTTCGACTTCGAGTCAGGATGAATTTTATCCAATTTCTGAATTATTGATGAATTCATATTGGTGGTTTGATATTTTTTAGCCTGGGTGACAATTGAGTCGATTTTTGTAATTTTTTTTCCACTATCAATTTTTGGTACACAAAATTTGAGGAAGTATTAGGTATATTTGTATGAATTAGTGGTAGGTAAAACAATTTCAATTTTTTTACCTATTTTTCATTGAATCTAGGTCTAGGTTCGGACGTTTTTATACATTTTTCTGGAATAATTTCAATTAATGATCCTCCAAGGGCCTATCATTCTAAATTTTTGTAAAATGCAATCATGTAGACTGTTTTTGTTGTTTTTTTAAAGTATTAGGTAGGTACTTCGATGTCCGAACTTAGATATCTACATTAGTTGAGATAAGTTCGGACAACTTGTTTTTTTCTTCGCAAAAATTTGAAAATTGTTGGTGCTTGACAAAATTCGACGACATTATTTTCACTGAAAATCCCTTCCAAGTAACCCTAGTTCAAGTTTCACGTTTTTAAATGTATAAACAAAGTGTTTGAAGTCGAAAAATGTTAGTTGTTAGTGATCGAAAAATCGAGAAAAATTTCATATCGATATGATCGAGATCGAAAGATCAAAAAGATCAGAATTTTTCCACCTTGAAAAAGCAATAAAAATGTTCGATGTATATACCTAAAATACAAGTTCAATGCTCGCACAGTTTTTTGTTGGATTTGAAACCTTAATTTTTATTATGAACTTCAAAAAAATCCAACTTTAAAGTTTACATATTTTAAAGCACTTTGGAGCGTAATTTTTCAATTTCACTCTTCTTTTCTGATATCGATATGATCAAGATCGAAATTAATTTTGTCGATCATTATAGGTAGTTGTAGTTAAATAATGAACGAAATTGGGGCGATGGGGGGGGGGGGGGGGGCGTTCTGGGAAGAATCGTCATGAACTCAGCTATTCAAATATATTTTTGTTTGCCCTTTTACTTATTATTTTTGTACATTTATTATTGAAAAACGTGAGGTTCGAGCTAACATAGAATAATGCATAGAATGACAGTGCCTAGGATTTTGTTTTCTTAGTTTCAATTATTAATTTTATCCAATTGGCCCTCTCCTTTCCGGTTGGAATTTTTTTACACAATTGATTGCATTTTTGATTTTTAGGAATTACCATTTATCATCTCAATATGTGAGATAATCTCTCGAGCACTTAAAATTAAAAAAAAAGAGAAAACGATTTTTTTTCAGCTGTAGATATGTAGATATCTGTTTGTCTTATGAGGAGGGGAGGGGGAAGAAATTTTTGAAGAAAAAAGCCAATCAACTTCTCTGAATCACGTACAGATTTTAAAATGCGTATTTTTCAACCTTTCACAAAATTTTGAGATTCTTATTCATCCATATTTTTCAATTCCTTTTAATTGATTTCCAAAATTAAGAGTTCCAACAATTTACTCACTTTTTAGACTTTTTATCGAATTTTATTCAAATCAGATTTGTTTTTGTATAGGAATTTTATTACTTACTATTTCAAATATCATGGGAAATATGAACATTTTTGGTGTAAAAAAATATAAAATCATAAATTAATGGCCAAAGAAGAACCAAAATTGGCATTATTCCGAGAAAAGGGCTAAAAATCAAAGAATTCCTCCTGAAATTGAATTTTTTTCTAGTAGGTATTTTTAATCAAAAACCGAAATTTTTTCAAATTTTCAAAACAACGTCATCACTTATGCATTTTTTTTTTACTGAAATCATTTTTGTTAAAAATTGTCAATTTTTCAAAATTTTTTGAACGTAGTCGAATTTTAAAAGCAAAAGGAAATGAATAAGGATTAAGTCACGGAGACTAAAATTTTTACCAGATCTATGGATTTGCATTTTGAGGGGTAGGGGGGATGCAAAATGTCTCTTTCACTCACTCCTGGTGGGCAACCTTTCTTTTTATTGTCTCTGTAAATCTGACGTTTCAAAAAAAAAAAATTGCCCAGCAATTTAATGTTTTAAATTTTTACTAGATCCATGAATTTGTCATTTTGAGGGGGGGGGGGGCAAAAGTCCCTTATACTCACTCCTGGTAGGCAATTGTCTCTAATATGAAAGTATGAATCTGACATTTCGAAAAAAAATTTCCCCAGCTCCTTAAAATTAAGAAAAAAAAGTCAAAAGCATTTTGATTTAAAAAAAATCATCAAAACATTCCTGATAATCCATCATTTAATTTTTTTTTGCATTTTACAATAGAAGCCATATCTTGTACTTACTTGATTTTCTTTGGCCGACTTAAAATCTGTTCTGATTTAATAGGTAGAAAATGTTTTCAAGGCAATTTTTTGTTTGGAGAGATCGTATTGAAACGTGAGAACAACGAACTGAATGTATATTGAAATTTCTCATTCTTCTACGATAAATATTCATCCCCCTCACGAATTACAAAAAAAAATGAAAGGAAGCAAAATTTACTCACACTGAAAAAAATGAAGGCCAAAACACGGAGTTAGCTCCAGGAATTAAGGTAATGATTACCTTAAAATGCAAAAAAATGAAATTTGTTAAGTTTAATGTGATCTTTACCTTTTTTTTGAAATTGAATCCATTTATTGGAGTAAGCAGCACATTGAAAATAATGTAATGAAAACATTTTTTTGTTGGGATTTTAGTACATTATTTTCAGTAGGATTTACATTATTTCAGTATTGGTAATATTAAAATAATGTAATCAGTACTCCAAAATTAAATATTTCCTTTGCTTAAAAAAGATCTGGTAAAGGAATTATTACCTTATCAATATTCCGAATAAAAAATAAAAATAAGGGAATGAGTCCCGCAAGTAGAAATTTGTGGTGATCAGTACTCTAGATTAAGGTAACATTTTAGTATGAGAAGGTAGCTATTACCTTCCGTATCATAGATGCAAGTTAGAACTTGAGATCTATTGCATCATTTCGGTATTTTCGGTAATTTTA
>JAVBJF010000732.1:0-69353 GCA_033439095.1 Pseudococcus viburni | reverse complement strand
AAAAAATACTTTTTTTGACATTCAAAATCCAGTTTTTTTTTTCAATTTTTTTTGAAACCAAATGGAATCGATTCACAAATTGGTGGTGGTTGTTCTGGTTCTGGGTAGAGATTATTTAACTGAAACTGTTCTTATTGGTGGTGATTTTTAAGTTGAAACATATTTTCTTGTGGTGGTGGTTGTGTTAATTTTGAAAATCATTCCCTTCTTCTTGGTTCTCCCAATTGGGAATCTTACTTTTCGCTCTCTGAATTGGTTCTTTTTGGTCTTATTTCGGAATTTTTCAACAATTTCGGAACCCAGTTCCAATTGGTCATGGTTCCCAATGGAAAAATTGAAAAAAAGTGGTTCTGGTGGGTTTTGGTTCTGGTGGTTTTCAACACTGGGATATTCTATACTAAAACAGACCAAAAAATATTGTGTGACATATCGATTCTAACTAATTTGAGGGCGTAAAATTCGAATATCGACTTACTTTTTGATCCGGCTCCCTCCCCTTGCTCCAACTGACCCCTTCCTCCAGTCTTAGATGATCAATACGGAATTTATTATTTGAAACAATTACGGGGAGGGGTCGGATCAAAAAGTAAGTTGAAATTCGAATTTTACGCCCTGAAATTATAGTTAGAATCGATATGCCACACGAAATTTTCGTTTCTCAATATAGTTTTTCCCAAAATTGGGGGCTAGAGGGGACACTAAGGGGTCAAATCCATAGAATAAGCACAGTTTCGAACTCAACGCCCTCAAAAACCTAACAAACGACAGGTCACACGTTTTTTTTCCCATTTTTTAAAATTTTGACCTTATCAAGGAGGCTAATAGGAGGGTTCAGAGGGATCGAATGAAAAAAGTGATTACATATTCAAAATCAGTGCTTTCCAATTAATAGTAATCAATGTGTTACTTTACTGTTTCGATTTTTTTGAATTTTGGTCAAAATTGTGGACCCCTGTACCTCTCTAGGGGTCTGGAGATCCCATTTTGAAAATTTGTTGGTTGACAGAAGGGTAAAAAGAGCTACTTACTAGGGTGGGCCGAAAAACAAAAAATTGATTTTTGAAAAGTTACCCCCACAAAAGTTGTTGGCTGGATAGACAAGAAAAATAAAATAAAAATTTCAAAACTGATTCGTATCTTCCGATCGCGCAAGAGCCTTCAATTCTTCAAAAATTGTCAAGTATTCAACATTTTCAGAAATTTTAAAACATTTCGAAAAAATCAAAATTCATTAAAATTAATTTTAGAGCTTATTTAGGGCATATTTGAAGCAAAAAGCACAACTTTTTTGAAAAATACATGTTTTATAGTTTTTTTTTTAAATTTCTCATATTTCTTCACCTCTGAAAAAAATTGAAAAAAGTTATAAAACACTGGGTTTTTCCAGTGTTAAAAACCACCAGAACCAAAACCCACCAGAACCACTTTTTTTCAATTTTTCAATTGGGAACCATGACCAATTGGACTGGGTTCCGAAATTGTTGAAAAATTCCGAAATAAGACCAAAAAGAACCAATTCAGAGAGCGAAAAGTAAGATTCCCAATTGGGAGAACCAGAAGAAGGGAATGATTTTCAAAATTAACACAACCACCACCACAAGAAAATATGTTTCAACTTAAAAATCACCACCAATAAGAACCGTTTCAGTTAATCTGTACCCAGAACCAGAACAACCACCACCAATTTGTGAATCGGTTCCATTTGGTTCCAAAAAAAATTGAAAAAAACTGGATTTTGAATGTCAAAAAAAGTATTTTTTGGATGTAAATTTTACTTTAATCATCAAAATCTAAATTTTTTCATTTACTGATACCTATTTATTTCAACTACCTAAGTACCTATCAACTCCAAAGTTCCTTTCTTCAATTTCAAAATATTTAAAAACAGGACATTTTTTTACTTTTTTTTCATTTTGAGATTCTTAAAAAACTTGAAATTTTCTATTCTAAGAATATTAGACTTGGAAAATAATTTGAGAAAAAAATCAAACAAAAATTAAATTTTGCGAGCTGAAAAAAATTAAGAGAAGGATTTGAATACTGGGAAAACATTTCAAGAATTGAAAAAAATAATATGTGTCATGCTCTACGGAAACCTACCTCTGGGACAAAATCAACTTTTCGAGAAAACGCATTTGAAGATTGCACTTCGTTTTGCTGCGTTTTAAGGGTCGATAGGCAACTATTCTTTCACTACATTATTTCTGGTGGTCATTTTCGACATTTTGGTGATTTGGACAATTTTCACCATGCATCAGTGTTGCCACTCTGAGCACTTTTTCTAAGCTGAAAAAACGTTCTAGCAAATTTTTCGTTGCGCAATGACAAGAGTTGTTTCATTTTTTATCAGTGATTAATTAATTTCGTAAATAATTGATTAATTGAAGCTCCGGTCAAATGATTACCAAGGATGCTTTGAACGGCAAAGAAGCAAAAAAAACGCAAAAAAATTGCAATAAAAAATGAATTTTAAGCCAAATTTTTGTAAAATGAGCTAGTTTTAGATTTTTTTTGTATTTTGTATCTTTTTATGCATTTTTATGTCAGAATTAAATTTTTCGACTTTTTTTGAATTTCTTGGCCATTTTTTGATTTTTTCTCAATTTTTAAACACGAGTTGTGAGGAGAGAGAGCGAAATCAGAATTTGGGGTTTGCGCCATTCGAAAGAGCGTGAAATTTTATATCAGAATCGACAATAAAACAAAAATCCATTTTTTGACCCAGAGGTAGGTTTCCGTAGAGCATGACACATATGCATTTTTGGTGGGGAGGGAAAATACCAGAGTTGAAAAAATTTAAGACCTAATGATCAAAGAAAAAAAGGGGAGAGGAATTTCAAGGTTGAAAAATAAAGAATAAGAAAAAGTTTTTGGCTAGCTTTTAGCTTGCACTTTTAACAACTTTCAACTTTTGGCTTTCGGGTTGTCACCAGCTTTTAGCCTCAAGCTTTTGGTTAGCTTTTTATCCCTATTCTCAATTTGATACATGAATACCTGATTTTTTTGTTTTTTTAAACTCATGCAATCTTGAAAAAAAACCAATTGGAACCAGGAGAACATGAGTCCCATTTGAATTGATCTCAATTTTGAGAACCGCCACCAGAACAGAATGGTTTAAAATTTTAAAATTGAACCCAAAACCAGAACCTTTTGCAAAAAATGAAAAACCAGAACCATTTCAAGACCAGAATCAATTGGTACAAGAAATTAAAATACCAGAACCAAAAAGAACAGTTTCAGACCATTTTTTAAAACCGATTCAAAAACCAGACCAGAACCACTCAATTACAAGGCATTATAAAACCACAACCACCAGAACCAATTGAACTTCAATCTGTTTTGAACACTGGTTTTTTCAAAAAAATGTGCTTTTTGGTCTAGATTGTTGCTGCAGAAGATCTAAAATTAATTTTAGTCAATTTTAAATTTTTTGGAAATTTTTGAAATCTCGAATTTTTGGAAATTTTTCAAGAATTGAAGGCTCTTGCGCGATGGAAGATATGAATCGATTTTGAAATTTTTCATTTTATTTTTCTAGTCTATCCAGCCAACAACTTTTGCGGGGGCTAACTTTCAAAAATCAAAATTTCTGATTTTTCGGCCCACCCTACTACTTATACTGTATTTTTTCAGATTTGCAAATGGTAGCTTTCATTTTTTATGTACATATGAATGTTGAACTTTCACCACCAAAGTTCAACTTTGAGCTCTTCAATATGGGATTATCGTTTTTGAATCTCCTATTAATTATCTTCCAACTCCTGCAAACAATTTTCAAAAAAGTAAAGCCGATCTCAAGATACGAGCCTTTAAAGTTGGATAATTTGGAAAAAAAATCACGCCCTCGCCCCTTCGAAGTTTAAGAAGGAAATAATGGTGGTTATTTCATTAGATCATCAAGAGGAACTAGTAAAAAAAAATGAGCGAAATTGGAAGACCCGACTTCATTTTTGGTCTGTTTCAGTATGGAATAGGGAATAGCCTAAAAGGTTCTCACCCATCTTCCAGAATGATATTTTCCCGAATAAACAAAAAATTTAAAATTACTTTTCCATGTCAAAGTATTTTCACAAATAAAACTATATTTTAGTCTTCTATCGAATGCCTAATGAGACATTTTGAGATATGTATTGAAATTCAAATTACATCAGTGATATTTCAAATGGCTATTTACAAGGTTTTTGAATCTGAAAAATTCGATTGAAGTGCTAAAACTAATAGGATTTCTAGAACCTCAATTTTGATTAGAATATTATTCACTTCTCAACCAAAAATCGTCTCCAAAAGTAGGAAGGGGGAGGGGAGATTAATGACCCAATTTTCGAATGAATACAATGCAAGCTGTGTTGAAATGTGCAGTTTATAAGCGTTACAAAAAGATGCAATTAAACTTCAAAGTATCGAATGTTGATTTTCAAAGCATGACTGTTCAAGGAAACTTAATTTCAAAGTAATTTTGGTTAGATACTGAACTTGAACTGTAGCAAACTGAACCGGGCGGAGAGATTCCCTCAAAATGAAACATTTTGAAGTTGAGTCTAAAAATTAGTCTTTTGTTGAAACATTTTTAAAAATGATTATCACTTTTTTCGAAAGTTTGGAAAAATTCATACTTATTTTGTGCCAGAATGATAATTTCATTTTCGAAAAAAATTGAATGCCGGAAAATTAATTCAAAAAAATGTCATTTGGGAAAATAAATTTAGGAATAAATTTTTCGGGAGTTTTTTTATTCGAGAATTTGGTCGTTAGGGAATTTCCCGGAAAATTCGGCATATTCAAGTTTGGATAATGTCTCTTGGGAAAGAAAATTATAATAGACAATAATTATTGCCATATTCGTGTTCTACGACTCAAAATTAGTCAGAAATAGAAAATTTTTCCGATTTCAATCTTTTGAGCCACATTTTGCAGATATAGCTGCTACAGAACCTGAGAACCCGTCCAAGAGGAGTGATGGTGAAATTTTTTTCTCCTCGTATCCTCCACTTCTTTGACATTGAATCGCGCCAAAGAGTTAAAATATTGAACGACCAGAACTCGAACAGAAATTTTTTGAAATTTTTTCACAAAGACCTAATTCAAACTCGAAAATGGCTAATTTTCCGGGGAAAAATCACCAAATGAAAAAACCAATCCCATACCTATTCGTGTTCAGTAGGTCAAAATACTCCGATAAACACCCTTATCGCGATGTTTTTATTTAAAGGCTGGAAATTCATATTTTTCGCCATGAAAAATCAGTGAAAAAAGTGAATTTTGAAACTTCAAGCAGTTATCGCGAAAAGGTTTATCGGGAAATTTTGACCTGCTAAATACGAATATGGGATTGGTTTTTTCATTTAGTCATTTCTTTCTGCATAAAATGCTCAAAATTTTAAAAATCTGCTAAAATGACAACATTTCTATATAGTTTTTCGCAATTTTTGGCCCTTAGTTCAAAGAAATGGCCGAAACCAAATACACACCAAAATTCTACATAAAAAACGTATATTTTAGTAATTTTTCCAGGGTGGTCGCTCTTCGTCTATGTGGCGTTTTTTACGATTGAAAACTTCAAATAGTCGAAAAAATGTGAAGTAGTGCAACAAAACTGTTGAAAAAATTATCATAAATACACCTCTACGAGATGTAATTTTGTGCCAAAGAACAAAAAATTTCCTTCACTTTCGTTGAAATAAAAAATTCTTGAAAATAATGCAATAAAATGGCCATAACTTCGATAGGGAGGGGAGTAGGGGTCCAAAATTTTGTGAAACTTTTTTTTTAGTCAATATACACCACTTGTGGTGTTTAGGAGCCCAAATGCTATAGAGACCAAATTCACTTCCTTATCCGGCCATAGGCACCATTTGGGTCAACATGCCAGATCGCTCATTTTTTTGAAAATGTAGTCTTGTCCTATTCTCATATTAGAAAGAAGTATGTAAGTAGATACACGCCTGTTTTTTTTTTTTTTGGAATTTATAATTTATAATGATCTAGCAATCAACATACTGAAAGGTTTACCCAAATAGAGGGATGTGAACGCTACTTTTTTTTTTTTTTTTTGAAAATATCGCCTCAAATAAGACAGAAAATTGAAAAATGTTAATTAAATCGTTTCCTGTACTCAATTTCCTATTAAGTTGATTCGACTTTCATCAAAGAAAATGGTTTTTGAGATAAAAAATTGAGAGCAAAAAATCAACTTTTCACATTCTTGGTTTTTTGCCCAATTTTCAAATAACTATCAAAACTAAGCATAAAAATGTAAATATGTGCAGAATTAGATAATTTTTAGTTTTAGCGCTTATTTTTAAAAAAAAGTATGTAAAAGATGGCAAAACTGGAGAAGGAAATAAAAATTCGAGAATTTGATTTTTTCACTTTTAATTTTTTTAGTTTAAAAACTGATTATTTTGATAAAAAGCGAACCTACCTAGTAGGAAATTGATTGTAGAAAAAAATTTCACCGACATTTTTCAATTTTGGGGCCTATTTTATCAGAATTTCAATTGGAAATCATAGATGTACTTTTGTATGGCATTTCATGGTGTATAATGATTTTAGAAAATTTCAATTCACATCATTTTTCCAAAATGTTGCGAATCTAAGGTTAGATACTCAAAAATACATCATCGTATCATTTCATCATCGATTTCTTATATTTTTCCAACTCCATCGTCGCTTGTACTTTTACTGTATCATTTCTTTCAACAATTTCGAACAACCAATGAACGAGATTGCACCGTTTACATAAATCGACCACTCAATGATACTCCTAACGTTGCGAGAATACCAACACAGATGTCAACAAAATGGGCACTTTTCCAGATTTTTGTATTTGTGACCCCGCACAAAGAACCCCATATAGTGTGCGAAAATGACTTTCCGAGAAAAAAACGTTTGAAGAGAAAATTTTTAAAGCATTTTTTGTAAAATTTTGAACTATTACGGAATTTTTGGGGATTTTGAAACGAGATCCAACAAACAGCTCACGTGAATTTTGAAGGTTTTTTGCACAAGAATCCGCGAAAAAAAGAAGTACCAAAATTTCACACACTACATTTGTGGAAAAGTAATGGTCATAAATTAATTGAAATTCGGAATCCATTCGAAGTTTCCAACATCTGTTTTCAAAAATCAACCTCGGATGAAATGAGAGGACCGGAACAAGTCAACAAACTGGCACTTTCCCCGAATTCCTGTACTCAAAAAATGGCCATTTCGGGGTAATAGTAAAAAAATCGAAGAAATTTTGGAATCAATTCGATGTAGCTGGCTCAATTTCAAAGGCGGGCAAACGATGCTGAATCCGCCCCGGAATTTTGCGCAGCCCCTTGATAAAATTCCACCCAATAAAATGGTTCCATCTTCATCTTCGTGTACGAGTTTGGATGGCAGCCGAGACGGATGAAGGGAGCCATCATGCGATGTCTTCATTTGCATGAGATATGCCTCAATTTTCCAAGATTTTCGGGGAAAACGTCGAAATTTTCCATTCTCGCGGGTAAAATTTTACCATCTGGGATTTCCCCTCCGAAATAACGTCAGCTCCCCTACGAAAATGGGCTGGATGCTGGCCCGGATTTTAGTGAGGCATAGTACGTTGCATTATGACAAACTGACGACCGACGACGAATATAAAATGATGAAGCAGTCAGCAATTCAGCATTATTCCGAACGTTGTTTAGTCAGCTGTGTGTTTTATATCGCGTTGATGTTTCCGATTTGAAGGAAACACGATTCGCCAGCAGTGCTAGTTGCACTATACTTTTAAAGTTGAATATCATACTTTAGTCTGTAGAATTGGTGCATTGTATAGACGCCTAAAATATTTCGAGAATTGATCAGTGAATTAACTCATCGTTGGATCCAATTCTCACCTTTCAAGGAAGAAAAAATCCCCTTTGTCGTCAAAAATGAACCAGATCCTAGCATATTTCTGTTTATTCTTGGCCCATATCTACCTTGTAGTCGAACCAGTTCAAGGTAACTTTAAACTGCAGATATTGCACAACAACGATTTCCACGGCAGATTTGACGAGACTGACGAGACCACTGGACCGTGTCCGGAGCAGTACGTCAACGAGAACAAATGTTTTGGAGGATTTGCTCGAATGAGAACAGCCTCCGACCGGGCTAAGAAGGAAGGCAAAGCTAATGGTTATGAAACCCTTTACCTCAATGCCGGCGACTTTTTCCAGGGTACTCCGTACTTCACGACTTTTGAATGGAGCATGACTGCCGATATGGTCGACAGGCTCGGACTGGATTTAATGGTAATTTATTTCCCTGCCTAATTTTGCTTTTACTCGAGTTCAGCTTTCGAGGTTATTTTAATAAAATTCGCTGGGAGGAGTCGTCGCTCGAAAATTTTCCGACAACTTGAATATTATTCTTAGAATTTCGATTTTAAACTTTTTGAAAAATTTTCACAGTGCCTTGGAAATTGATATGAGTCTTCTTGAATTACCCCCGAGTAATTCTTTTCAAAAATAGAAAATACCATTAAAGAAAATCAAACACACATTCAGCACTGAAAATCGATAATCTATCATTCTGTCTAAATTTTCTATTTTAAGCTCCAGAGCGAAAAATTTAAAATAAATACATTATCAAGCGTTTCTTGAAAAACGTTCCAACTCCTTCAAACGAAAGCTCTTCTTCGATGCTGGTCAAAAAAAATTATAGAATATAAAATGATAAATTTTCAATCCTGGAAAACTTTCGTTCAAAGTTTTTTTTTGATTTTCATTATTTTCTGTTTACTTCTACAAGAAAAAAGTAAAAACTCGGGTAAAAAAATTTGTAAGAGAGGTTTCGAGGCTTGAGCGAATGTCAGCTCGTACAAATTAAGCTGGATTTGAGTACCCGAGTATAAGTTTGATGCTGCTCATTCTTCAAAAGAGATTACCTATGAGCTTTTTTTCCAAGTTGAAAATTGAAAATTTTGAATTCTTCCAAGTTATGATTTAACGTAAGATTTTGAAAAAATTTTCGACTAAAAAGGTAATTTTTTGCGGAAATTTTATAACGTTGAGTAGATTTCTCTGCTAAAAATGCATTTTTTTCGTTTTGAGGGGTAGGATAGTCTGAAATTTGAAGATCAAAATTTTTCCGATTTTTTTCGATCAAAAAATCTCTTAATTTTTCAACTAAAAACAGAAGTTTCCCAAAAAAAAGTCATTCATCTCATCTTCGAAGGTCGAGTTTCAACAATGAATGAATCGAATAATTCAATATTTCTGATTTCGAAATTGCGAAGCATTTACCTTTTCTCTTTTTTTTTTGGTTTTTAGAGTCGAAATAATCTGAAAAAGAATCCACGAACATTGAAAATTCCCTCAAAAAAAATTTAAAATTTTTCCAAATTATTTCCGAGTTTTCACACAATTTTTTTATTGTAATATGCAATTTAATCAAGTTAAAGTCCCGAGGACTGAAAACTTTTGAAAAGAATTTATTCCCACTACAAAATGTCCGAATTTATGAATTCTGCAAATCCATCAGCACTTTCTCTTTTTTTTGTGCCTTTGAAGCGACTGTAAAACTTCGGTGTCAATATAAAGTTTCTTCCCAGCATTGAAATATTTGCATGAAAATTTGCGGATATAATTTCCAGTTCAAAACGACCATTTCTACGGTATGTTTCGATTCATAATTTATTAAAGTTTAAGATGATCTAAGAAATTTCTGACGACTTGAAAGCCCCTGATTATCATTAAACTGAAAATAAGTCGTCCCAAATCAATCAGGTAATTTTTTGGAAAATTAAAATTCTGCCATAAAAAATAGTACATTTCACAACGAGGGAGAGAAAAAGAATTTTTGACGAGTGTGAGGTTTGTGGCACGAGCGAAGCGAGGGCAACAATTCACGCAAGTCAAAAATTGTTTTTTCTTCGAGTTTTGAACGAAATTTTTCTTTATTGCGGGAGAAAAACGCGAATTTAAGCACTCGAGCGATTCACGAGAGGGAGTAAAATAGCGTTTTACTCCCTCTGTAACGAAAAGTAAATTTAGCTGATTTTTGAGCTTCCGAAACCCATAATGTGTAATCAAATCAATTGATGAGCTTTCTTCACTACCATCACCACGTGTTAGACATCCTGAATTTTTAAAATAAGGGTCACTGTGATCTAAAACATAACTCGCATTTCGAAAAAATTCGCGAAGTAGTCTTCTTTGATAGATTTTCAGCACTTCATGCATAAAACTGGGGAAGCTAGGGTGTTCAAAATAGGACCACTTTTTTGAAAAAGCGGTTTTTCGCCAGTTTTATGTAATTTCACTTGGACAGTATCTCGGCCAGTCCTTTGAATAATGCAATTTAAATTTATACATTTTTCTAGTCCACTGACCTTGAAATTGAATCGTTTTCCAACAATGTACTTGAAAAACTGCTCCAAGTTTTTTCAATTTTAACCTTCAAATGGTTCCCTTGATCAATACCAATAGAGCCAAAAATTTTATAGCCTTTAAAAATAAAAATTTATGAAATTTTTCAAAAAAAAAATCGCGACAGTCTCCTCAACTACATCAAGACTTGGTTAATTTTTCGGCAAAAAATTTGTTTGAAAAATATTTAAAATTTATTTTCATGGTCCAAAAAATTTTTGACGACCTACTTTTCACTTCGAATCAAAAATTTGAATTTTTTAAAAATCATTTTGTTAATTTAAAAAAAAATTGATTTTGTGAACAGTTTGAATTCGATAAAATTAGGAAATCTGAAATTTCAAAATCAGCCTCAGTTCAACTTTTTTATAATGGATAAAAAATGATATAATATTTCAAGGTCAACGGGTAAGGGAAAAGTAGAAACTCATTCGAGGACATGGTTATGGAGACAATTCATCTCCTTTCTGCTTCTTTCTGCTCTTTTCTGCTCCTTTCTGTTCTTTTCTGGCCTTCCGATGTGAGTTGCACGCGCAACGAGGGTCACAAAGGGTCCTTTAACGCGCAACAGGGGGTCAAAAAGGTCGTTCAACGCGCCACGGGGGTCCAAACGAGCAGGCAGTGGAAATTTCTGCTCTTTTCTGTCCATTTTTCAGGTTTTTTCTGCTCTTTTTGCACGCCGGGTACTGTACTATAACTATTTACACTGATTTCACATATCATTTTTCAGGCATTGGGTAATCACGAATTTGACCTAGGAGTTACCAAACTCCAAGAGTACGTGAAACAAGTAAAAGTACCTATTGTGTGCAGTAACCTTGATCATACGCATGACAAACGATTAGACTTGCCAAACATATTAGAGTCAAAAGTTTTTACCTATAAAATAAAAAAAGGAAAAGAAATGAGCGAAGAAAAAGATACAACTGACGAAAAAGATAAAATCGAAGAAAAAGAATTGTCCGAAGGAGAAGAAATCACCGTAGAAAAACAAATATCCGAAGAAAAAGTAATCAATGTCGGAATTGTCGCATACCTAACACCACTTACCAAAGTAATATACAATTTATCCAACTTCGTCACACGTACTATTTTGTGATTAATATACCCTAAGCAAACATAAGAAATTCGATCAAGTTCACGCGCGATGCATGCAATACGACGTGGATAAGTTTTAGTTACAGATGACGTATAATATACCTTGATGATTCTATCGATGTTCCAAAATCTGTTGACGAATTTTGATTGACTTCGAAAATGTGTTTCTCTGCGTTCCCTGCATAAGTTCAATTTGTATCGAAAATCTCGCGCTACGATGCCTGATTTTTTAAATTCAAGTTTTTAATCCAAAATTTTCTACGTCGAATGCAACGTAGTCGTAAAAAATTGGAACGATTAAAGGGTTTCAGAAATTCTCTCGATTTATGCGTAGAGCATAGCCCATTTGGGCACACCGGTTGTTATTTTAACAGCCCATTTGCGGACACGTTACACTTGCAGTGGTTCCTAAATGGGGATGGCCGGATTAGGGGGAAATTTGGCCCCAGGTTTCGTTGGGCTCCTAAACACCTCAAGTGGTGTATATTGACTGGAAAAAAAATTTTCACGAAATTTTGGACCCTAATCTCCCCTTTTTCGGAGTTATGGTCATTTTATTACGTTATTTTCAAGTTTTTTCAATTTCAACGGAATTACCCGAAAAGGAAATTTTCTGTTCTTCGGCACAAAGTTACATCTTGCCAAAAATTGACCAAAATGCAAAAACTAGGTCATTTTTGGAATGCTGACGTCGAGACGAGTATTTTCGTATAATCACAATTCAATTTTGATCCATATTTCAAAAAGTCAGGGTAGGCCAAAGCCTTTCCAGAACAGGCCAACGTTTTTGAAAATCGCCCGAGACAAAAATACGCCATCCGAATTCAACCTCAGACATATCAGACACAAATTTTGAAGCAATAGTAATCTTCTCGTAGACAAAAAGTCACCGTTTTTTATGAACACAGTAACTAATTATTCAATTTTTTCCCAGTTTGAAAAAAGTGACCCAGTTACAAAATTTAAACTCTACTCGTGTTGGAGAGTTATTTAAATTTGAAAAAAAGATCACGTTTTGTGAATAAATATATTCTACAGAAAATTGATAGAGTATTGTAAAAAAAAAATGGAAATTGTTTTATGAAAATTGTCCAATGTTTAAAACATTTAAAATTTCAGAAAAAATCATCAAAATTTTTTAAAATTTTCCATTCTTGCAAATTTGCATAAGTTTTGAAAAATCAATCTGCTTAAAAAATTCTTCGAGTATAAAAAAATCAAATTTTGGAAAATCGTTCAATTTTTAAAAAAAAACTCTCAGTTATTGGAAAAGTCTAATTTTATTGTAAAATCAAGTTTTCTAAAATTGAAATTGTTTTAGGAAAATTGTCCAAATTTTAAAACATTTAAAATACTACAAAAAATACTTAGTCAAAGTTTTGAAAAAAATTTCAATTCTAGAAAATTTGTCCAATTTTAGAGAAATGGATCAGCTAAAAAAAATTCTTCACCAAGTTTTGAAAAACTGTTTCAATTTTTGAAAAAAAAATCAATGTGGGAAAAATCGTTCAATTTTTTAAAAATACTCTTAATTTTTGGAAAAATCTAAATTTTTTGTGAAATTAGGTTTTAAAAATTGAAAATGTTTTACTTGTTTTGTAAAAAAAATGAAATTGTTTTAGAAAAATTGTCCAAGTTTTAAAATTGTGAAAATTTTGAAAATTTTTTAGATTTTTGTAAATTTGTCAAATTTGGAAGAAATCGATCAGCTAAAAAAATTCTTCACAGAATTTCGAAAAATTGTTGAATTCGTGAAAAAAAATCAATGTGTGCAAAATCGTTTAATTTTTTAAAAATACTCTCAATTTTCGAAAAAAAATAACCCAAAATTTGTTTTAAAAATTGAAAATAGTTTGCTTCTGAAGAAAATTGACTATGAATTTTTAAAAATGATGAATTTTTTCAAAACTTTGGGTATATTTTCCAAGATTTAAAGTGTTTTTGAAAAATTAGACATTCTCAAACCGTGAACTTATTTTTTTAAAAGATTGAAGAACTCTCTGAAACCAGATTGATTTTTAGAAGAATGAAGTAATTTTCAAAATTTGGACAATTTTTTCCATTGAAGGGGAAATTTTTAAAAACTTACGCGATTCTTGAGGAATCGCGTAAGTGTTCAAAAAAATTCTTCAAGTGTTGAAAAATTGTCAAACGTTTGAAAAAAATTGGCTAAATTTAAAAAAATTATCAAAGTTTCAAAAACGATTTTACTTTTTTTAGAAAATTGATCAGGTTTTGGAGAACCCTTCAATTTTTTTTTCAAAATATTACCTACTCATTTTAAAAATTGAGAAATTTTTTAGAAAATTCACAATGTCTTAGAAAAAATGGAAATTATTTTTGGAACTACCCAAACAAAGCCTAAGAACACCTTGGAATACACACATTGCAAGCATACAATACACCGTCTTAAATGACATCACACTCGTAGTGTACTCATAGCCTGGTGGCTTAGGTTAGGGCGCAGTACTTTCAACAGGAATTGGTACCTCGTCCCACTATGTCCAATTCTGGCTATTATTCCACCTTTAAAATGAGCAATAAACACGACTTTTTACAAATTTTTGAACCTCCCTTTCCGTAGGGGGCCGGGTTTGGGGGCTAGGGTCAAAATTTCATCAAAAATGGGTTCCAGGACCTAAAAAACATAGATTTTGACACCCCAAAAAATATTTTTGAAAAAACATAATTTTGTTGAAAATTTTGAACCTCCTCTTGATAGGGGGCCAGGTTTGGGAGCTAGGGTCAAAAAAACATCAAAAATGGATTTCAGGGCCTCAAAAACATAGATTTTGACACCCCACAAGATATTTTTTTAAAATTAAGGTACAACCCCTCCTTCAGGCGCAGCGGCTACGTCCTATATTTAGGGTCAAAATTACCCCAAAAACTGATTCAGCGTACCAAAATACCCCTATATCGACATATTGCACGTCAAAAACACTTCAAAGTAATAAGAATTTAATTTTGAAACGCTAAATTCTAAAATTTCCCACTGTGGGGCGTAAGGTGGGACCAAATGCGATTTTAGGTGGACAAAAATTCATAACTTCGTAAATACGGTCGCAACCGGTTTAAAATGTACCGTATGTAGGGTATTTTGAAGCACTGAACCCGTTTTTAATGTTAGTTTTGACCCTAAATTGAAAATTAAGCCCCCGAGGGGGTGCAAGGGGGAATTTTTTTGAAATTTTCAAGTAGGGTGTCGTTTTATATGTATTTTGGGCTTCTAAATTGATTTCTGGAGTCACCCTACTTGAAAATTTAGCCCTCAAGGGGGTGCAAGGGGAAATCCACCCCTTATCTGGCCATACTTTTTGGCAGCACATAAACGCCGAAGGGTACATTTATTTAACGAAGATAAAACCAAAGTTTTACCCTAAATAAGCTAAAAATAATTTTAGTGTTTTTCCCCATTTCTTATCGGAAAGGAGGGAAGTGGTGTTCAGAAACTGATAAATTTGAAGTTATTTTTTAATCATTTTTTTTTCAAATGAAAACTGGTTTCCAGCAAAGTCACTTTCTTCTAATCAAATTCAATTACGTCGCCAGTGAAAATAATTGGAATTATGGGATGATTTCGAGAAAATTTAACTAAAATAAATATATGTAGAATGATGAAAAATCGGTTGGATTAGAAAAAAAATGCAGAAAAATTGAATCCAGGTGCAGCATTACTAAACTTCGGAGCCAAAATTTCACAATTTTAGAATTTTCAAGCGCCAAAAATTCCCAATTTCACATCCGAAAAATCGATAAGGCTTTCAATAGATTTTCTGGATATTCCGAAAATAATTTTCAATAGAATTTTACGAATTCTCGCAGGTCCAATTCGCAGATTATCGCTTAAAAAATTATAATAGACTGTTTTGATAAATGTTATAGAATACGGATGATATAATAGTAAAAGATGAAATACCCAGCATTCGAGCCGTAGCGCGAGAATTAAGAGAGACAAAAAATGTCAAAATCGTAATCGCGCTGGGACATTCGGGTTTGGCCTTCGATAAAATATTAGCCGAGCAAGTAGAGGAAGTCAATTTGATCATCGGAGGCGATTCTCATGACCTATTGTACACACTACCAGTAGGTCAAGGTACGTAGCTCGTATAAATAAGACTGTCGACAGACATTGCTGTTTTCCAAATACATTCTTCTGCCAATCACCGAATTACGACGAAAAACACATTGCAGATAAACCGCCAAGTATCGAAAAACCCGTATCTGGGTATCCGACATGGGTCGAGGTAAAGCGAGAAGATGGCACAATAAGAAGGACTCCAATCGTTCAAGCGTACGCGTATAGTAAATATTTGGGGCAACTATTTATGGAATTTGACGACGACGGTAATCTCATCGAAGCTCACGGAAATCCTATATTGCTGGACAGTTCCATTCAAAAAGGTAAGAAAAGCAATCTAATTTCTCGTCTTTCCCCGTCCATCCAAACAAAAATATTCTATAAGGGACTTTTTTCGAAATTTTTCAAAAAAAATCGGTTCAGGAAGCCCCTAAAAACCAGTTTTTAAAACATTTCCCCGTAAATTGGGGAGAAAATATCGTTCTTTGGCCACAAATGGGGGGGAGGGGCGTTGTCGTTATCTCCACAATCTTGGGTGATGCGTTCATTACAAATGATTCAGGTGTTTGGACCGTTCCACCAGTCGATTGTGTAATTAACAACCCCAGCAAAATAAATGTAATTTTTTCAAGTTTTTCCGACTTCCATGGTTCAAAAACCCGAACCATCTTCCATCTCGACGATCACTTTCGTTCCAGTATGAAAAGAAATCAAATTGAATAAAAAATCAATTCTCTTTTGATATTTTCAAATTGGAAATAGAATCAATTGAGTTGAAAAGATTTAGGAGTTGCACGTTGAAACAATTTTTTCTTCATTTCAACTCGGAAAATTTTCAAACAATTTCAGCTTATTCAACGCTGGAAAAATTGTTGATGGAAAATTTTTAGAAAAATCAAACTAAAAATATTGTAAAAATTCTCGAGAATAATTCAAAATTTCAAAATTTTACATTGAAAAATATTTTTCTCGGTCTTTTTCAAGTTCGAATATTACTATACCTATGTTCGAGAATTTTTTCAAAATTGATTTTTTCTCAACGTTTTTTTATCTGAAAAATTTCCCAATTTTTCACAACACTGTTAAGAATATTGAGAAAATTTGAACTTGAAAAATTTTTGAAGAAAATTCATAGGTACTTGTAAATGTTTTCAAAGAAAATCTATAGTAGTCAATTGAAAAAAAAAATTGGAATATCAAGTTGTACGCAGTGTGAAAAATATCTTAAATTTTGGTCGGTTTTTTTGAAAAAAAAAACAAGTAAAAAGAAGCCATTCAAGAGCAAATAAAGCAGTGATAGAAGCCATAAAACTCTCGAAGTTGAGATTTGCAAATTTTTCAAAGTTAAATTTTTTTTGAATTTCTAGTGGAATAAAAAATTAAGGACCGATAAAAATTTGCGATCCTTAACTGAACTCCTCCCTACTGAGCATACATCTACATTCCATAGATTATTTTATTGAGAAATATACCTATTTCAACAGATAAGAAGGTTGAAGCTGCAATGCAGATATGGCAGAAAAGAATCAATAAAAGAGTCAAAGGATTCAAGAAAATTCAAGGTCATACGCGAACTCGCTTGGCTGAAGCGGGTTTAAGTAAAAACAAATTTGAATCAAATATGGCTAACTTGATTACCGACGCATTTGTCGATGCTGTAAGTCATCATAATCCTGTACCTATTGTTCATTACGTGTTGAGTTTCCACTCACCGTCATATCATGAATCCTTGTTTCATTATTTTTACCTCGATACACATACAGGGAGTGCAGCGAGCACACGAACACGACTTATCTACATGGACCAATTCTCCGATATCTTTCTATCCTAACGGAGGTATTAAAATGGAATTGGATAATAATAGAGCCGACGGTAAAGTTATCACTTCATATTAACTAAATCGAACAAGTAACTTCTTTTTACTACAGGGCTATTTCATACCAACTCGAACCAAAAATTAAGTCGGATCTTCCGATTTTGCTCAATTTTTTTAAACGAATTCCTCTTGATGATTTATTCACACAACCACGAACATTTTCCTTCAAAGCTCAAAGTTGAACTTTGGTGGTGAAAGCTCAACTTTCATGATTACCCCGATGGATTTTTTTAAAGTATATTACTTTAGATTTTTTTAGATCTAATCATAGTATCTGATGGATTAAATTTGAATTTGATCTGATTAGATCTCAGAAATGTCCCAATCTAATTAGATATGGTTTGTAATTTTTAACAAAATTGGAAAAATTGGTTGATCTCACATCTAATTAGATGTGATTTGATGTGATCAGATGCGATTTGATGTGATCTGATGCAATCTGATGTGATTTGATATAATTTCATTTAACTGAACTGTATTTTCCTGCTTACTTTTGATTGTTTCATCCCTACCCCATTATGTTCTTGATTTAGAGAAGCACACCACCATGCCGGGTTGAGAATTCAGTATTAAAAATTGTTCTTATACCTAAAGTGGTAATAGTTTATGTAACAGGAGCGGGAAGTAACCAATTAACGAGTGGAAAAGTTGAGGAGCGAGGCGAAACTGAGTGACTTAAATTAAACTGTGTTAAATTAAAAGCGACCGAGTGACATCAAAAATTTAACCAAAAAACAAGAAAGTGCAATAACTTCTGAAAAAGTTGAAGAAGGGATAATAAGTATGAGAAATATGAACTCTGGTAACATTAATCTATCAGTAATTTACACGTTCAGAAGTTTTTTTGTGTGTTCTTAGTGAGAAATACGTTAAAATCTCAGCGCTTTTAAAATTGTTACTTGCTCGCTTTTGACTTAACACAGTTCAATTGTACGAGTTAATCATGTTACTTACCCATCCTGTTACGTATGCTATTTTAATTTTATGTGAGAGGAAAATAAAATTATAAAATTTCACAAAATTTTTAAAATCTTAAAAAAAATATGATAAGAATTTAGAAAAGTGTACACGTATGATGAGTCAACTCAACGCTGAAACGAACATGATTAGAAGCCAACAATGACTGAGTGTTTAAGTTGAAAACAATCGGTTAAAAACTTATAATGTTTATAAGTGGCTGTTTTAATTGAACCACATATTGCAGAAACCGCGTAAGTCACTTTTTTTAAATTTTGAGAAACAACAAAAAACTGATTGTTCTGGATATGAAATTTTTTGGGGAAAATGAATTGCGACATCTTAAAGACTATAAAAAAGGAAACTTTTTGTAAAAAAAACTTTTTTTTCAAAGGTCCTCCTAGTGATGTACAGACACGATCAAAAATCGTCGACTTACACTGTTTCTGCACTACATTACATTACGGGTCCAGAATTTTTGAATTAAACGAGCTATCACGTAAATGAGTTGCTTGGTATCAAAGTGAGACATACGCCAATGACACTCTACGACGAAATGGACCTTATGTGTCAGAAAATTTTTTCTAATTTTCTTAACAGATTTTGTTCTCCTTCTCCAACAGTTAGAGAACAAGAAATAGAAAAAAAATTTCTGACACATAAGGTCCATTTTGTCGTCGAGTGTCACTGGCGTATGTCTCACTTTGATACCAAGCTCCTCAAATAAGACCTCGAGCACACTCCAGGCGGACTCAGAATACTTGAAATTATAATTTTATGGCCCCGCACTGGCGTATTCTTCGATATTTTGACCCATTCACCTAAAAATCATCAACAGGAAAACTCCATTTCTTCAATCTAATACACCTTGTCCAAAAAAATTTGAAAAGCAATGAGATAAAAGTTTATAATCGTGAAAGAGATAAAGAATACTACGTAATGCAGAAACACCGTAAGTCGCGAAGTTACGTTCTTTCTGCACTACATGTAAACTTTAGACCGCTACGGGCAGTGCAGGGTACAGTACCACAACGTCAATTTTTCTCAGAAGGTGTGTACCTCCAGAGAACCAAAATCTGTGAAAACATGAGTTTCGGTTTTTTTTTGGCGACTTACGAGGTTTCTGCAATATGTGGTTAAATTGTCAGTGGTTGTACCTCATTGAATTTGGGAGTCAAGGCTCGTAAGGTTTACTAGTGTCGCCATCTGAAAACGGGATAGTGTAGGAGAAAAACAACAAGCGATAACCAGTAGTGTGTGGTATGTGGCTACCTAAAAAAATTGAAACCAGTCGAACGAACAAGGTCAGAAATAGCCGAGCACACCCGGTTCCATTCTAAAAATTCCCGAAATTCCACCAGATGTAGCCACTTGTGCCTTGACTCGCGAATGCACAGGGGTGCGTTCACTTTGGAAAAAAATAAGGTTGGCGTTAGTTAAATAAGGTATAAACAAAGTGTCAGCCAATCAGATTTTTTCGTTCCTGACAGATTTTTATCGATCATTTTTTCGTTTTATTAAAATTATATTGTGGGACTGTTATATCTTGGCAGGTTTATATTTGTGTAAAAGTAGCAACATTCACTCTGTTTCAGTGATTCTGAAGAAAGAATTGTTTGTATATTTTTAATTTATTTCTATTTTTTAAAGAAACCAACCACTCGAAATCAACTGTGCCAAAACATGGCCAAATATTTCTCTCAAAATCTTTAAAATTTGAGAAGCCCTACATGAAAATTTCCGGAGTTTAGCTACTTTTACACAAATACAAAACTGCATATCTTATTTGACTAACGTCAACCTTATTTTTTTACCAAAGTGAACACACCCCTGGTTTTTGTTTCTTCACTGAAGTTAAACAACATCAGGTTGTGTCGGTACTTTGATGGGCAACCACTCAAAAAATTCTGGTAATGAGAAAATCGCTGTCTAAATTTTAAAAAAAAATTATGATATTGTGAGTAATACTTTCAGACAAATGTGAGGGTGGAAAATAGCTAATTACCGCCTGGGGAGGAAAATCGCTACTGAATTATAAAATAGAAGACGTTTTTTTCCTAACGCGATCAATTTAAAACTAAAGACGTATCCAAAATGTAAATACACCATCGGAAAGAGCTCGAAGAGTAGGTGGTTTATGGTGCAAAAAGTTTCGAAAAAGCTGGCTCCAAAGCTGAGAAAAATTGAGTTAAAGTTCCATCCCCTCCTTCCCCTCCCGCCCATCAAAGCAAAAACCATTCGTCCTCATCTGGTCATGAAATTACTAACTATAATTATTATGTTATGGCTAGAAAAATTTACATTTTTTTTTCGTTTTTCAATCATCACAAAGAAATTACGGGTAAAATTCTGGGGGGCTCAAATTTTTTTGGGGAGTAGTCTCCGATAGTGACCCAACAACCCCAGCGAATTTGGTCAAAATCCGAGGTATGTTTTTTTTCGCGCTCCACCCTAAGGTACATATGAGAACATAAAATTCTATCAGATCGTGGTTATGTGAATAGACCATCAAAGGGAACTCGTAAACAAAATTTGAGTGAAATCGGAAGACCCGACTTCATTTTTAGTTCGAGTTGGAATGGAATATCCCTACATTAAGAATTATAATGCCAGCTTTGAAATTATTACATTTCAGGTGTTATAACTCTTGAAGATATAATGAGTATATTGCCATTCAAAAATGACTTGTGCGAAGCGACTGTGCTAGGAACTACTATGAGAAAATTTTTGGAAGATGCTGTCGCCACTTATAATTATGACATCGATACTTATGAATGGAAAGATTACATGCAGTTTTCTGGTAATAATTACATACCTACATCTATTTGCATAAAAATTTTTAATATTCTAAACACCGAAACATGGGATAGCATATCCGCAATTTCTCATCCCCTATCTTTCATTTTCCATGTGCAGGGCTTAGGATAGTGTATGATGTATCCAGACCGGCTAATAAACGACTCATATCGGTGGATGCTCTGTGCAAGGACTGCAGTATTCCAGAATACAGCCCGTTAAAGGACGACGAAGATTATAGTTTCATAGCTCCGTGCTTTGTGGCGGATAAATTTAAAAAAATCCAAACTGCAATGTCCAAACCAGTCCCGCTTAGTTAGTAAATTTTTTATAACTATTCCACATAAATTTTATTCACAACTGATACCATCAATGGCCTTTATGCAGGTACCACGGATATAGAAGCAGTTCAAAATTACATTAAAAGAAGAGATGTTGTCGCTTCCATTCTGGACAACCGAGTGAAAAACATTGAATTGGGAACACAGAAACCTACCGATTCGACTACGCAAATATGAACCGCTAATTTAAATTATCCGCTAACTGGATGAACGTATGTACCAAGAAGAATTAATTTCAAAAAGCACTATTCAAACAGTTTTCCAGACTGGAGCGAAACATTTGCCAAACATGTTTTTTAAAGTGGATTGAAAAAAAACACCAATTTCAAATTTTGATGAAATGTGGTGACGTAATTTATTCTGAGTAGGAGGCCTAGCAAAAAAATGTTCATTCTTTTTGTCCAAAGAGGGACGGAGCTAAGAGACCTCAAAACGTGGTGCCAACTGCATTTTGATTTATGCAATTTTTACGAAATTCAAGTTCATTCAATGTCGAGAAAAGTGAGGCAAAATAATTTTCGGCCATGAAAATTAAATTAAATTTGAAAATTTTTCGTAGCAGCGTTTGTCAACTGAAATAATCGCGTCAACCAAAATGCAGTTGGCAGCACGCTATGGAAATTTTTTATCGAAAATTACTTCAGACACACAATTCAAAAAAATTTGGCTCAATTTTGAGGCGCTTGGAATGAGCGTTTAGAAATTGGTAAATATCAAAAATGCATCAATTTTGATATCTTCAACTCTTCAACCCCCCAGCAGATGGCAAAAAGTGAGGCAAAAATCTTTTTTTTTTCGGAAACGACCACAAATTGAGGTCCCTCTAGTTCCCTCTTTTTGAGCTGGAGAGCACGATTTTTTCTGAGAAGTTTTCTACTCAAAGTTGACTATACCTTTTTGAGTTTTGTCAAAATCCAAGGGATAGGTTTTTTCGATCCATTCAAATATTCACGTTTTTCTAGTATGATCGTGAAAATTTTGTAATAACATTTTGGTTATTTGGTGATGAAAGTAGAATAGTGCTTTTGGAAATTATTTTTCTGTTACATTTCTTGAACATCGAGTTGGCAATTTATGTATGTATGGTCAAGACTTTACCAATCAATAAGAAACAATCACTCTAAATACTACAAAAGATCAAGGCCGCTAAAATATTATGTAGGTACAACAAAATTATACAAGATTAGAAAATTAACAACTAAACTTGTGGTATTTTCTCAAAAATATTTTAAAAAATAGCTAGGTAGTAAAAAAAATATGGTAGGTAGGTATCCATTATCTAGGTTGAAAAATATTATTATTATTATTATTGTGTGGTTTTTTTTGCGGGGGGGGGGGGGGGTTCTTTCACTCTTATTAGGCTTCGTTCATTTCACTCTCAACATTATCGAGATTATTTCATCATTATTATTACCTATAATTTTTTTCTTTAATTAATTAATTTTTTCGTCATTTATTTAATTTTACATTTTTTATTTTTTTAATCCAAAGAATAATACCTAACGAGATAATTAGTAAATAACTGCTGTGAGAGGTGATTATCGCGCCATCATCACATCGTACTGTCACTTCTCTTAGTTATTAAGAGATTGTGTGCAATGTACATCCTTTCTCAACATTTTCCTATCTCTAGTGCTTTTGAATGATTCTTTCAAATTTTTACGTAGTGAGTTGGTAGGAGAGTTTCGTTTCCTTCTTCTTTGAACTTTGCTTATGGATTGTTCCCAGGACTTTCGGCACAAAATTTCATTATCTCGAACAAATTGTACTTTGGTTTCATGTTTTTAAGTAATATTTTCAGCTACCTAAGTCTGCCCCCGCTACTGCAAACTAGTCATTCACCAAGTCATTCCACGATATGATCAGTATGGCCTATACGTGAAATTACACTATTTTCTTACCTCCTCTCTCATTCTGAATCAGTGAAAAGTCACTGATAAACAGTCAGAATTGCAGCACAGCAATTTTCGCTAGTTTTTAAGTTTTTCACTGATTTTTCTGCTAATTACATAAATTTCACTGACTTTTCAGTGAATTTTCACTGATTTTCCAGTAAATTTTCACTGATTTTCCAGTGATTTTTCTCACTGATTTCGTTTTCATGGAAAATTTTTTCACCGATTTTCTCCTGTGCTGCAATTTTGACTGTTTCTCAGTGATTTTCGATCATTTTCAATGATTTATAAATAAGAGAGTAAGTTTGAGCTCATTTTCCAATTTCAGAATACTTTACTCATGCAGATTGTAAAATTATTTTTTTTACCATGACTTTTTGTGTTTTGATTTCATTGTCATCTCTTCTGTCATCTCATTACTTATCAGAGTTTCAAGATATCTACTCGAATTCGTTGGCCCTTTCTGATTTCTGGACAACGATCTTCAAATTTATTTATTTTGTTGCAATTTTTTGAGAATTTCAAAACTTTTTTACGTTATGGGATAGGAAAATTATACCTAAATAATCAGATAATCAACTATACGTTTATCAACTCTAAGTATAGTCATCATTTTATTTTATATTTATTTTAATCTATATCTCAGGATTTTTGTACATTTTTCAGTTATTTATTTATTTCAGGTCATTTGACTTTATGAAGAACAGTGGAAAATTTAGGGCATGCAGTACCTATCTAACAACTCTGAACAATTGGCAACCATTTATATGTTTGAAAATGTTAATTTATTGAGCATAGTCTGGGTGCAAGTGTAAGTACATAAATCAAAAATTTAAAATTCGATCATCATGGAGCTACCTATCAATTATCAAGAGTATCCTCAATTTGAGATTTTCAAAAATTGTTTCATAACGGTTCAAAGTCTTCGTTTCAGTTCGCACCAAGGTCATTCTAAATGAATGAAAATTTTCAAACTAAAATTGTTGCTTACCAGGAGTTATTCATTGTGTAACTTCCATTACAATTTCTCATTGTTCTTTATTAAACCAAATGACTATAATTACGTATTCACCTATGTATTCAAACTTTATCAATTACGTATTCACCTATGTATTCAAACTTTAGGTATCTTAAAATGTAAATAAATAATTAAACATATGATAACGCAAATAAAAATGCTTTAATTTATTGTTATCTATTAATATGATATGATGACAGTCGGCAAGCCGACGCAATTCAAATGGATTCTTCAATAAACAAACATTCAATTCAAGGACGGCCATTGACGGGATTCCTCAAACTTGAAAGTCGCACCAAAGACACAAAACTGGTAGAATTTTCTGGTCTGCGATCGATTGAAGTTAATTTAGAGTCGGATACAGCCGTTTTTGAAATTTTTCTAAATCAAATTGCACATTGAAAGCAAAAAAAAAAATGTGTAACAGAAAACCGTTATACACATACAGTGTTATCCGAATTTCAAGTTTCATCGAAGGCATAAAAAGAGATAGAGCTTTCAAGTTTGCAGAATTTAG
Organism: Pseudococcus viburni; assembly: GCA_033439095.1. Classification (NCBI taxonomy): domain Eukaryota; kingdom Metazoa; phylum Arthropoda; class Insecta; order Hemiptera; family Pseudococcidae; genus Pseudococcus; species Pseudococcus viburni. The sequence continues at coordinate 44,392 of JAVBJF010000732.1, read as the reverse complement.
TTTCTCGAAAATTTTTGATTCGGGGATAATTTTTCAAAAGCCAGACTTTCAAGAATCAATTTGCTTTTGGCTCTCTGTAGCCATTCTGAAGAAAAAATGATACCAGAAATCTAGCAAAAAAAAAAAACAAAATACGAACACTTGTTTGCCATTTGAATAAAAGGTTGAAAATCTAAAATTTGAAGTTTTGACCTGTACTGAAGATTTTCATATGAAAAAAAACTCAAGCTAGCGGGAGGGGGGATACAAATAACTAACGAGCATTTTCAATTTTGAAATTTTGAATATAAAGGGTACCCCCGGTTAAGATAGGTGAATCGGCCTAAGAGCTACTTTTTGAAACTGATCATCAGACATCATTAGGAACCCCAAAAAATAATTTTAGGCCGTATTTTCAACCCCCACCTCACTCCCCTTCACCCCCTCCCCCAAATGTCGAATTTTCGTCAAAAAATCCTATCTTGGAACCTAATGAATCAAAAATTCTGAAATTTCTGTGGTGGATACGAGGAGTGGTGACCAACTTTTGAGAATTTTTTCAGATTTTTTTTTCGCCGCCTTCTAGTTAAAATCTCACTTTGAAAACTTAAAGTCGCTCTAATTTCGAAACTAAAAGATATACATTTTTTTTTTTGGCACAAATATAGTCCTACCTTGGTACAATATAATGATATTTTTTCAGATTTTTAGCGTTGGGAGAACAGACGAAAAAATGCGGTTTTCTATTCAGAAATGCTCATTTCGTCATTCACGCAACCAAAAATTTTGAAAATATTTATATGGTATGAATGGAGAAAGGTAACAAATTTTTGAGAATTTTTTATGATTTTTTTTGCAATGCATTCCAGCACAAAAACCCACCCTCAAACTTTTAAAATTGCTCCACTTCCAAAACTATTAGGCAAACATTCGTTCGAACTTTTGAAACTAACCACCACACATAATTAAGGACTCCAAAAAAATCTTAGGATGCATATTCCACCTCCCATCTCATTCCGTTTCACCCCCATCCTCCCAATATTTAGTTTTGTCAAAAAATCCCATGCAAAAAAATCATAAAAAATTCTCAAAAATTTGTTACCTTTCCCCATTCATACCATATAAATATTTTCAAAATTTTTGGTTGCGTGAATGACGAAATGGGCATTTTTGAATAGAAACCCACATTTTTTCGTCTGTTCTCCCAACGCTAAAAATCTGAAAAAAATCATCATATTGTACTAAGGTAGGACTATATTTGTGCCAAAAAGAAAAAATGTATGTCTTTTAGTTTCTAACTTAGAGCGATTTTAAGTTTTCAAAGTGGGATTTTGGCTAGAAAGCGTGCAAAAAAAATCTGAAAAAATTCTCAAAAATTGGTCATCACTCCCCGTATACACCACATAAATTTCAGAATTTTTGGTTCATCAGGTTTCAAGATAAGATTTTTTGACGAAAATTCGACATTTTGGGAGGTGGGGGTGAAGGGGAGTGAGGTGGGGGGTTGAAAATACGGGCTAAAATTATTTTTTGGGGTTCCTAATAATGGCTGATGGTCAGTTTCAAAAAGTAGCTCTTAGGTCGATTCACCTATCTTAACCGGGGGTACCCTATAAAAAAATCTAAATCAGGATTTCGACTCTTTTTGAAGTTTCCATTTCGAAAAAACGAACAAACAAACATCCAAAAGCCAAATTTTCCATCTTGCAATGGAAAGAAGTGGTTTGAGTGTATTTTTTTATTCCTCAGGTCATAAGTCTTCTCCATCGCTAGATGAAAAAAAAATTACAGAACGTAAAATGTTTGGTTTTTTATTCTCTATAACTTTTGTTTCACACTTTTTTTTTGATATCTCCACTTTTTTGAAACCGGTTCAAGATGAACCCAATTTTTCCAAGTTTCTTGCGTATTTTTTTCCCAACTCGATAACCAGTTATCAAAAAAAGTTTGGAACAAAAGTTGTAGAGAATTTAAAACTGAACATTTTACGTTCTATAATTTTTTTTTTCATTTAGCAATGGAGAACAGTTATGGCTTAAAAAAGAAAAAATTACACTCGCGTTCTTTGTATCGTAACTTCTTTTCATTGCAAGATGGGAAAAAAATGATTGTTTTTTAATTCTCTATAACTTTTGTTTCAAACTTTTCTCATATCTTCACTTTTCCGGATATTATTTTCAACTGGTTCGAATTTCGAACCTGCTTGCTGAACCGGTTTCAAAAAAACATATTACATTTTTATTTCAATAAAAAATTTAGACCCCAATTTTTTTATCCAAACCGGTTTCTCAATTTGTAGACACATTATAGGGCTGAAAGTTTGATTATAAATTTTTAATGTCCTCGACGTCAGAAGCACATTGCCCTTTGATCCGGCTTGGTATCTCTTTTCAGTTCTGAGATATTGAGAAGTTTTTCAAGTGGACAAGACTTCTGGGTATCCGGACATTTACCCGAATCGAAACCCCCGAAATACATTTCCCCGAATGCCAAATCCCCGAATTTTTTTAACCCGAATCCTTTTCCCCGAAAGACATTTCCCTGAATGACAAATCCCCGAATTTTTTAAACCCGAATCCGTTTCCCCGAATGCCTTTCACCCGAATGACAAACACCCGAAATTTTTCTAAACTTATTTTATTCAATATTAGGTACAATTTGTAAAGTTATGTTATGCGCTAACGAACTCAGAAATTCCAATTCTCGGCAAATTGCTCTTAGTCCTTTCGTTTTTAAATTTGGTAAAAAAAAATCACTGCAACGATTTTTTTTAAATTTTGAGGGAAAGGGTTGCAAACGTTAAAAGTAGAAAAATTTACACTTCCAGTGGAAGAGAAATGGTTCAGCTTAAAAATTTTCAAAACCGTTTAATTTTTCCTTTTTCAAACGTAAAAGTTGATTTTTAACGTAGAAAATTGAAGTTTACATTTCAAAAAATTTAGTATTTTTTTTAAATCCTCTAATGTAATTTTCTTTCAGTTCTTTTTTAGTTTTTAACTGGAAAGAAGTAGAATTAGAATTATGAACATATATTCATTTCCATGGTAAAAATAAGCATTTCAGATATACTTAGGCGTTCGGGATATAGGCGTTCGAAATACAGGGATTCGGGGATACGGTTCGGGTAAAAAGCATTCGGGCAAACTGATTCGGGTTAAAAGAATTCGGGGATTTGCCATTCAGGGAAATGTCTTTCGGGGAAATGAATTCGGGAAAAAAATATTCGGGGATTTGTCATTCGGGGAAATGTCTTTCGGGGGAATGGATGCGGGTAAATGTACGGTAATCAGACTTCTGTGTCATACTGTATTTTATCACTCTCTTTTTAAAAAAACGGAAATTTGAAAACCATCAATTTTAAAATGTCAAAGAAAAATTCGACTGAAATTTCGCGAAAACAAACATTCTCAAAATAGCTAAAGTTAAAAAAAGTAATATTTCGCCTGAAAAGAAAAAGCCCGGAAAGATCTTATCTGCTGGTACCTTTCGGATAAAAAATTAATTTTTGTAGTTCGTCGTGAATTTCTATCACAAGGTTTTCAAAATATAAAAATAAAATCCCAAAGGTCAATTTTGAATATCAGCCCTGGGGAAAATTGTCAACCTAACAAAATTTTCAGAAACGTTTCGATTTCACAGTTTTACATCATCCTGTCTCTTCTCCTGCCCCAAATCCCACATCTTCCTAATAATTCAGCCTTGCTCTAAATTTGAAAAAAATTGAATTGCGAGTCGTACATCATTCGAAAAATGTTCGATTTAATAACCTGGAAACTTAAATAAATCCCTAGCGACATTTCTTATTTACTACTTACATCCTCGATACTCTCTACTCTCTACACATCGTATACCTACTTACACGATGGTCAATTATCGAATCTACGAACTTGTTTACAAACACAAGTTGTTTACTCATTACATACCTGGTTTATTTATAAACATCGACGTATTATTTAAAGGTATTCAATACGCAAATAATCAATCCCACCAGAGACTCTCGATAAATAGAGAACCGAACCTCGAACGTATTTACGCCGAAATCTAAAGAAAAAAATAGGTTGGAGCTCGGCAACAAGGGATAATAAGAAAGCGAGGAAAAAAATAGGTGAGACAAAACGCGACGACGTTTTTCGTATGAAATTAGATTTATTAGTAACGTGCGCGAAAGAGCTCGGCTAAAATAAGGATATAGAGAAAAGGTAGGTACCTATACCTACTACGTCGGCAATGGCGTTGAAATAACATGGCGCAATATAACGATAAAACGCCTACGTTGTGTTTTCCTTTTAGCCGGCAAAAATTCGATAATTAAAATGACACGCATGAAAGAAAATTTAAATTGAAAAGTATGGTATTAAAATGATTTTAGTACGTAGTACTTTACACCGATGTGGTAGTAGTCTCGTAATATACTTAGCTTTAGGGTGTTAATTTCATTTCGTATAATGCAGGTATATTCACCTGATGTCTTGCCCCGTTGAACCCTTTACTTTCAGTGGCCGATCTAGCCAATTTTTTTGAAAGGGCACAGAAGGTATAAATATAGGAAGGGGAAAGTCAATTTACCAGGGAGAAAAAAAGCTGAATGCTTTCAGAGTGGGGGGGGGGGGGTGATCGAGTTGAAAAATGAAAATGCAATTCAAGTTTCATAATCTGAGATTATCTAATCAACTTCTTGGTCCAAATTCAAACTTTTAGCCAAACTTTTTTCATTGTAAAGTAGGTGAACCTAAATCGCTTAATCGTTCATTGGTCGTCGAATTTTTTGAATGATTTTAAATAAATCTCAAAAAATATGAGTTTTTTTTTTCAATTCAAAAGTAAAAAAATTGAGGAAAAATTTTAAAATCATTGGAAAAAGTTTTCGAGTTGAAAGAAATTTTAAAAAATTAGGAAGTTGAAAAAAATTCGATAAAAATCGAAGTTGGAAACATTTTAAGGAAATTTCAATCTTTAGAAAACGTGACTCTTGGAAAAAAAATTTAGCATTAAAAATTTTTCCAACTTCGTTTTCCTCAATTTTTTCAATATTTATAAAAAAAAATTCCAACTCGAATTTTTTTTCAAATTTAACATTTTTTTAATTGGAAATTTCTTAAACGTTTTTTCAACTTTGAATTAGAAAAAAATCAACGTCAAGTTTCTGAAAATTTAAATGGAGTAGAATTTCACCAAAAACTTGGTGATGTTGGCCAACATTTTTTGAGGCAATTTTTGAGAATCTTGAACAGAGACCAATTTTTGAACATTTTCAAATAACTGACATATGACCTATCAAAATGGGGTAAAATTTCGCCAAAAATTCAAATATGTGGACTAAAATTTGCTTTAATCAACTTTTGAAAAATAATTTTTGTGTTTGTATTCTTGAATTTTGACAACATTCTATCTCATTTTCATAAAGTAACAATTTTTTTAAAATAGTTACAAATTGCCTTGTAGTTAAAATTTACAAAAATTGCTGTTAAAATTTTTAGATTTTTGGCGAAAGTCTATTCCATTATTTTAGATCAATATTAAGTTTTTTAAAAACTCGAGAATTTGCAAACGCTCAAAATTTTCAAAAAAAAATCAAAGAAAATTTTGCTTCACATATTTAAATTTTTTGGTGAAATTTCACCTCATTTTGATAGGTCACATGCCACATGATAATTATTTGAAAATTCTCAAAAATTGGTCTGTGCTCACGATTTTCAAAAATTGTCCCCCCAAAAAATTTGGTCAACATTTCAAGTTTTTGGAGAAATTCTACTCCATTTTCATAGCAGATCACTTGCCAATTTTTTGAAAACGCCTTAAGATTGACCTGATTTTGGGCTCAAAATTGTTCAAATCATACAAATTATATGTACATATTTCCACTAATATCTTTGTGCTGCTCGAGAAATTTTAACCCATTTTGATAGGTCGCAATCCTATTTTTTTTTTCAATTCAGTTTCGACAAAAGGGGGTGAAAATGATGCATTTTCTAAACTTTAAAAATCAACCACAATCCATTGATCCTATCGTTTTCCATAAACTTCGGTTCAATATGTATGGAATGATTCCGTGCATGCCCCAGGAGAGGGGTAACTGTATACTGAAAACCGGTTTTTCGTGAATACCTCCTCTAATAAGCCTGAAAATTGAAAAATAGTTATGAACAATCTTGTTCTACATGTAATTTCCTATCAGATGGTTTTTTGTTTTTTCGAAAACACTCACTTCCTTGACCAAAAATTAAGGGTAAAAAATACCTATTTTTCGACAATTTACAGCATTTTTTGAAAAAATCAAAACTTTTGTGAATATCTCCTCAAATAAGCCTCAAAATGGAAAAATGGATATGAACAATCATGTTCTACGAGTAATTTCTTATCAGACAGGTTCGTTTTTTTTCGAAAACACCAACTTTTTAGCTCAAAAATTAAAGGTGGAAAACGCCCATTTTTCCAATATTTACAGTATTTCTGGAAATGATGAAAATACGAAGCTGAAAGTACCCAAAATTATACCAGTGAAGAGTAATATTTTATACATGCTGGTAGGGTATTCCAAAAAAAGTCACCGCAAGAATTTCAACCCTTACCATTAATTATCAGGATGTCCACTATATTTCAGAAATGATTTTCCCTGACTTTTCCAGGTTTTCCAGACCAATTTTTCAAAATTTTCCAGAACTTTTAAATATGACATTCGTAAACCAAGGAGGAAGGGGGTGGGGGTGAGGGTAAATTTTTTGCGTGATGTACTTACATCCAGAAATTTTGCATGGGTAAGAATGATATAAAATTCATGGGGTCTAACGATTTTTCTTTTCAAAATTACCATTAGATACTTTTTACTAGATCTTTAGATGCTCCTCTTCGGGCCAAAAAAAAAGATTCAAGTTCAATTCTAAAAAAAATTGAGCCCACCCATCTCCCCCTTACCACAAAAATTTGAAAATTTGATTTTATTGCCCACGGAAAAAATTTCAATTTAAAAAAAATGAAAATAAATAATTATGCCAGGGTGTCTGTCAAATCAAGCGAATAAAAATTCAGATTTTCCCAGGCTGAAAGTTGAAAAATTTCAGCATATTTTATACCCCTCCTCCTCCCCCAAAAAATGAAAAACACATGCCTGAAATTTATAAATTCATGCAATCCCTTGCAATTTTTTAGTTTGTACTAATAAATAAAAAAGTCAATGAGGAGGTGAAATGTAAATCATTTTATAGAAGCATGAACGTGTTGAGCCCGAAGTGGGGGCGAAAATTTTTGCGAAAATTTTTTTTCAAAAGATAAAAATTTACTACTTTTTGCTCATACATGTTTTCTAAAACATTTTCGAATTTTCTTCCATTCCCTCCCCCTTCTTTTCAACATCGTGGTCAAGGGCATCATGGCATTCCTTTCTCATCACAACTCATTAAAAAGTAGGGTTTCCAAAAAATTTGAGATTTTAGATAAATTCTGTAGAAAGACAGAGTGTAAATCACTCCGAGCGTAGTGAGGGAAATTTTTTTTTGAATAATTCATAATATAATGGACAAAAGACATGCATTTTGAATAAATAATGAATAAAAAAAATTAGATAAAAGATAACACAATAATTTGGCGCGAGCGAAGCGAGGGCGAAATTTTTTGAAAATTTTGTAATAAAATATGCAAAGGAACACTTTTATAAATGATTTATCCCTTTTTTTTGATTTTCGAAAAATTCCAGAGAAAATTCCAAAATTCCCTGACTTTTCCCTGACTTTTCCAGACCACCAGAATTCCCTGACTATTCCCGGTTTTCTAGAAAATGGACACCATGATTATAAGGGAGGTTATTGAATACTGCATTTAAAAAGTCGAGGTTGTGAAAAGAAAAAGTACTTTTCATTGGCGATACCACACATTTTTTTGGGTCGTAAGGATTCAAAAACAATATTTTCAGCTTCGTATTTCCATCATTTACAAAAATACTGTAAATATTGGAAAAATAGGCGTTTCCAACCCTTAATTTAGGAGCAAAGAATTTGGTGTTTTCGAAAAAAAAGAACCTTCTGATAGAAGATTACACGTAGAACAAGATTGTTCATAACCATTTTTCTATTTTGAGGCTTATTTGAGGAGATATTCGCAAAAGTTTCGATTTTTTCAAAAAATGTTGCAAATTGTTGAAAAATAGGCGTTTTTATCCTTGATTTTTCTAGAGCACTTTTAGCCAGTTGGACTGACTAAATTTGGCTTCTCCGTACAAAAAAGTGGTGATTTCCTATTTTATTTTTTTAGAAAAAAATTGAAAATTGTTTAAGAATAGCTTTTCGGGCTTAATTATTTTTCAAAATGGGCCCTGCCCACCCTGGCTCGCCCTTATCTCCGCTGCTGTATTTTCCCCTTGCCCATCGACAAAGGAGAAAAAATGCTGATTTTATCTCCTTTCCCCTCACTGTAAAAGCAATAACGACGAAACCGAGTAATAAAACCGACCCCGCGAGTAAATTTCAATCGAGATGATTCCGAGTAGAGCCATCCAAATTATACGTAATTTGTTTGGGAAATTTTTCGCGTCATTTACGAACAAATAAATTTTCAGTGGTTTAGTAGGTACTTTAAAGGGATTTACATCTATTTGTCATTAATATCTCATGGGAACGATAATAACGAGACGATGCGACGCGTACTTGAGCATTTGAAAAAGATTTCGCCAACAGACAAGCCGGCGAAATACTTTATACGTACGTACATGTATAAATAGTCTATTTGTACATACAATACGATGATCCGCTATAGTCTGCGGAAAGGGGGGTAGGGTGATTGACACGTGAGTTATTAAGAAACGTAGCGCAGCGGCACGCGACCTTTTAGTTTCCAAGTCACGTGTACGCTGGAAGCGCTGGAGATCCGTACCGCGCTCTTGGCTCGGTTCGCGTATGAAACGCATATGTTGCTGCCACTAACAGACTCTTCAACGACGTATTCGAGTAGGTACCGGGTATAGACCTTTCGATGACCGAATTGTCTTTGTAGTACAATAAGGTCGTTGAAAGGAAAAAAAACGAAGGAGGGGCGACCAGACGCCGAACTCGTATTGAAATTTTGTTTATTTGTAATTAGGGATGGAGAAAAAGTCTGCGTTTGAATTTTTAATATTATTTGTATACGGAGCCATCCCTAAGGCCTGGTTATTTTCTAGACACGAATCCCGCAGCAAATCTATCCAAGCACGCAGTTTTTCTTTAATTCTAGGCATTTTGATTCCAAAAAGCATGAATAATGTTGATTCTAAAGTGACGATATTAAATGGAATTCATTTTTTTTAATAGAATATATAATTGCACGATAGAAAAAGAGAATTTCACAATAGCTGAATATATGTATAGTCAGGTCTCAATCGTACATCCGCGCGCTATTCCTGTTAAAATTGATTTTATGATTGATTCTGGTTCTGGACACTAAAACAAAGAAATAAAGCCCGTATGCTCATTTCCCCCTCTCCACCTTTCCCCAGGGTCCATCCCTCGACATTTCAAACGTGTGTATCGCCTTATCTATGTGTGGTAATGAAAAAATTTTCAAACAAAAGTTGTTCCTTGGCACCTAATGTACATTTTCATTTCTCATCAAAATCCATTTTGGAGCAACTCCTGTCCCCCAAATTTAGATACAAAACATGTTTTTGAGAAAAATCTCAAAATCACGTTTCCTTCATTTTAAACGGAAAGTTTCGGAGATACGACAAAATTTGTAACCACAAAAAGTATTCAGAATTGAATTTCCTTTCCAATGAGCTTTATCACGACCATTTTCACCAATTTTTCCCGACAGAGTGAACCTCTCCCCCTTCCTCATTTTCACAAAAGTTGAACTCACGAAAAAAATTTGCTCCAAAATGAATTCCGATAATAAATTAAATTATGCATTAGATATCGAAAAACAAAAATCGTTCAATTTTTTTCGTGGGTCCAATTTTTGAGATAAGAGGGATGTGGAGAGATTCACCCTGCCGGGAAAAGTTTATGAAAATGGTCGTGATAAAGCTCATCGGAAAGGAAATTCAATTTTGAATACTTTTTGTGGTTACAAATTTTGCCGTATCTCTGAAACTTTTCGCTTAAAATGAAGAAAACTTGATTCTTAAGTATTCTGAGAATAGTTTTATTTTCAAATTTGGGGGGCAGGAGTTGATCCAAAATGGATTTTAATGAGAAATAAAAATGTACATTAGATGCTGAGAAATAACTTTTGTTTGAAAATTTTTTCATTTCGACCCATAGATAAGGAAATACACGCGTTTGAAATGTTGGGGGACCCTGGGGAAAGGGAGAGGGGGAAAAAGAATACGGACTTAATTTCTTTGTTTTAGTGTCCAGAACAAAAATTAATCATAAAATCAATTTTAACAGGAATTTTGTACGAGTGAGAACTGACAAATACGGAAAAGTCAGATTTTTGGCGACAAAGGTGTTAGAACGACAGAAAAACTCAACAACTAAAAAATACGTAGCAACGAACAAGTTTTTTGAACGAGTAAGTATTCCGCATTAGAGAATTTTTTTTCTTGGGTCACGACAACATTTCCTTTGGATACAAATATTTTCAAGGGACGAAAAATTTTATCTCCAAAATTTCTGGTTTTTAAGTTGAAAAAAAAGGGAGTAAGGTAACTACCTAATTTTTCGACAATATTAGAGAAATGCAGAAATACTAAAAAAATATATGAAAAAGTTGATTGGAATTTTTTTTATTATTGGCAGAATTTTCCATCATCAACCCTCCCCCTCCCCCCATCAAGGCCATTTAATTTCTAAACGGTAATTTTAATGCATTATAATGCATGTACCTACCTACCTCTTTTAAAAATTGAAAAAAAAAACGAGGAAAATTGCCGGCGATGATTTTTATGGGTGAAAATATTCATTAGGCACTGCCACTGCACAACAGAATTATATTCAGGAAAAATTTTCAACAATTTTTTTTTTGTTTTTTTACGTACTTTATGTTGAAAAACAGGAAAAATGATACTTTTTGAAGGCATTTGAAAAACAATGAAGGTGAATAATGAGTGCCAATGGTATTTTTTGGATGATAAAATTAAAAAAAAATTATTTAAAAATCTCTGGACATCGTCGGGCCAGATTTTAAGATTCGGTGGGGTGGGGTGAATGTGAAGTTGAAAGTGGGTGAGGTGAAATTCTTACGTTGTTTTGAGATTGCAGATCGCAAATTTGAGGATTTTTGATTTTTACCAACTTAATAATATTTTTGTAAACGGAAATGCAGTTGACAACACTGCATTGAAATTTTTTTGAGAAAAGTTATCCAAAATTATTTTAGGTATCTGAAAAAATTATTGGCTCGATTTTACGATGCTTTGGAGAGCGATTTGAAAATTGGTAAGGAATAAAAAATCCTCAAATTCACGATCTGCGATTTTTCAACCCCCCTGACAGAGAGGGGGAGACATGATATGCAATTTTGATGTCAATGGTTCAGGGAGATATAAAAACTCAAATGACGATTTTTAGGGGGGGGGGGGCAGACAGAGGATGTGGATAAATGCAAACAAACGAATGAAAAAATTTCAAGCTTGCTCCTTTTAATACTTTTCTCAACAATAAATTGTGCTATTTGGTCCAGATGCTCATTAAATACCTAAGCTCAAAAACTGATTTTAATCAATTTTGAATTTTTAAAACATTTTTAAAATATTGCATTTTTGACAATTTTTAAAGAATGAAAGCATCTTGCACGATCGGAATTTAATCGATTTTGATTTTTTTTTTCATTTTTCCAGTCCCGTTAGCCCCCGTCTTTGGTGCGGTGTTACAACTCAAAAATCAAAAATTATTATTTGCGTGAACTGGGTTCGTTTTGGAACCGGATACCATTAAAAAAACTCCAGATGAACAGGTTGCCTATCTTGATAATTGAAGGGACGAATCCTGATTCGAAAAAAAATCAAGTAAAACATTTTTTTACCCATGTAAATAACAAATTTTCATCTCATGAGTGAGGGGTGGGGGGAGGGGGGGTTAAACATCCTGAATAAAAAAGTTGATAAACTGGTTGGATTCGACATCTTAAAACGTATCGAAAAAATACCAAATTTTTCAAAAATAAAATTTTGGGGTGGTTTTATAATCGAAAAATTTGTTTTTTTTTCATCTTAGCGACATCAAATCTACATTTTTTAAACAATCTCCCTAAAATAAGTATATATAAAAACGATTTTCACATTTTCCTATAATTATAACACAGGTCGCCATTTTTGAACTTTTGAAATGCTGTTTGAAGTGTAATGGGTTAATTTTATAGCATTTTTCAGGCTGATTACGAAAAAAGCAGTGAAAAAATCCCATCACTCAAGGACTTTTCACAATTTGAATTTTTTTTAGCAGTTTTTCTACTTTTTTTGATAACTTTTGACACTTGAAGTCGATATTCTGAAAAAATAAAAGGTCCTGCGAAAAAAATGAATGGAACATAAATTGTAGAGCGTAAAATTTCCTTTCTGTAAAATCCGATTATTTTTTTCTTAGAAGATTTAGCTTCCGAGATATTTCAGTTCAAAGTTCAAAGTTCAACTTTATTTTGAATTGAAAATATCTCAAAAACTAAGCCACCTGAGAAAAAACTAATAAGACTCTACTGAAAGGAAATTTTACGCTCTACAATTTATGTTCCATTCATTTTTTTCGTAGGATCCTTTTTTCGCCAGGAAATCGATTTTTTGTAATGAATCGCATTTTTAATATTTCCCATTTGCAACAGTAGGAATATCAAAGGGCGGAAAATCGACAATTTTTTTTCTACGTAATTGATTCTGATTGGTGTTTCTGACCTAATTTTTAGTGCAGAGTTCGAATAAGATTTCAGTTTTACCCCATCGCATCAGGATTTTTTATAATTGACATTTTTTGTTGAAAATTGGTTTTCCCTTTTTCAATGTAAATTTTGACCATTGAATTCGATTTTCTGGCAAAAAAAGGGTCCTACGAAAAAAATGAATGGAACATAAATTGTAGAGAGTGAAATTTCCTATCAGTAAAGTCTTATTAGTTTTTTCTTAGGAGGCTAAATTTTTGAGATAGTTTCAATTCGAAAAAAAAGTTGAACTTTGAACTAAAATATCTCGAAAGCTAAGCCTCCCAAGAAAAAACTAATCGAACTTTACAGAAAGGAAATTTTACGTTCTACAATTTATGTTCCATTCATTTTTTTCGTAGGGGCCTTTCTTTTGCCAGAAAATCGACTTTAAGTGTCAAAAGATCTCAAAAAAAGTAAAAAAACTGTTCAACAAAAAATTCAAATTGTGAAAAATCCTTGGCTGATGTAATTTTTCCACTATTTTTCTCATGATCAGCGCAAAAATCTCTATAAAAATCACCCATTAAACTTCAAACAGCATTTTCCATGTCGGCCTGTGTTATTTATCAACTTTTCACACATTTTTAGGAAATTTTTTCAAAATCCTTTCAAAATGCATTCACATCTACCCCAAAAAAAACCTCCAAAATGGAAATTCGACTTGGTATAATATCGCAGTCGTCTACCACATGCGAGCTATTTTAAATTTTAATTCATTTACCTAATTCATGCCGCAGCAGAATTATCTAAAAATTCTTGGCGTGGTTGATAACACACGCTCGCCTTTATCTATTTGGAAATATTTGATATCCTGACATCCTGACCTGTGATCCGTATAGGTCATGGTTACATATACAAATACCATTCCATAGAATATTCATGAAAAATTGAACGACTGCAGCGTTCGTTTAACTTCGTCAAACGAAGGTAAAAAATCGAGGGTGGAACTCACTCACTAAATGCAAAATACCAAAATACCATGACTCAAAATAATCCTTCCGGTACCCATATTGCTTCGTTTCCTTCCTTCCCTTCACGCCTCATACCACTCCTCTGATTAAACCAATGATATAGCTAAATGAAAATGAGACCATCGCCGAACTACCTCAGCTCAAAGCCAACATCCGAAGTAATTTTTCTCGGCGACTAATTCAAAACATACCAAATTAAATAGAAAGACCTATATAAAACCTCTTTCGTAGTATATAAAATTCCCTTAATTCGTAACTCGTAGGTACCTACAACAAATAGATATACCCTATACACATCTCAATTAATACTCGTAAATCGAATACGACGAGCACATTCGTCTCCTTCTCGCCGAGAGTTAAACTATTTAGTTTGGGAAAAGTCTATAGCTCTATACCTACAACAGGGCTGGAAAAATGATCGCGTTTCGCCTCGTGCGTCTCGTCTAGTCGGTGTTTTCATCTTATTCCAAATACCGTTCCCGAAAAACCTCAATTCGTATGGGAATTACCGTCGCTCCGTAGCGGTGCGGTATTATTCGAATGAAAACTCTATTCTAAGAGATTATTCTTTAAGTAAGTTTATTTATATACGACGTCGTTGTAGCCAACTTGTAATTAAAAAGTAACTGCCGACTGAGTCAGTCGCCTGTATATCTCTCTATCTGGTATATTTTATTCGCGAGAGTACCATCGGAGAATTCCCTCTTCCCTTTTTCTCAGCAGGCCAAAAAACACCACTTTCTTATGATCTTCTTCCATAATTAAAGACTGCCATTTTCGGGCAAATTTTTAATCCTGATAACGAAACCTGTGTCAATGTAGGATTGTAGGTATAACGCGTTGGTATGGATATTTGAAAATTTACGACTTTCAAAAATACATCGCGGGCAAGGAAATACGAACGGAAAATGGAAACACTTGCTTGTCGAAGTTTCTTGTTTTCTCAGCAAATACCTAATTTCAAAATCCTTAGAAATAATTTCGGCGACGTATTTTTTCTTCGCTCGTATCGTCTGAACGTTTTTTTTTTCTGTTGAGACATGATTTTCCGAAAAAATTGCCATGATTTCTTGACGTAGGTAATTGGAACGAAACGAAACACAGGTGAGAATGCCAAATTCTTGAAAAATTATCGCTCGGGGTTTCGCCGCAGACCATGCCAGACAGATAATTAAAGATGATTGAAACAAATTCCATTTAAAAATTTCCAAACACTTGTTCATTAAGTATACGTAACTGACTGCAAATTGAATTAGGAAAATTCTTGAGGTAAATTGCGAAAAAAAAAAAACGAGCTTCGTAAATTCTGGCTTATTTTGCACCGAATATATATTAAAAGAAAATTCAAACCTGGCCAAAAATCATTCACTTCTGAACTGTCACTTCGACGTCTTGTGAAAAAAATCAACAAAATGAACAAGCTCGTGATCGCAGTACTCATCGCCGCCTGTTTCGTGGTAAGTTTCATACCTTTTTGTTGGAATTTCCGTAGTGTGCTTCGAAATGTGCAATTTGAGAATTAAAAGTTAGAGAGCTGATATAAATGTGAGTTCATAATTACCCACAGTTCTTTCTAAAGCTTTAATGGTTTAGTCATAAAAAATGGCAAAACATTGATTTCGAACTTGAAAGAAAATTATTTCTGAGGACTCATGAAATTGGATTATTAGAAGACCAAAAAATCGAAAAATTCCTTTGAAGTGTTTTTTTTTTATTTTTCGACTCAAAAATACGATTTTTCTAATGATTTTTTTTTAAATTTAGATTTCTTAAATTTTAATTTCGTATTGAAAAATTCCGTAACTCAAAAAAACAATTTAAAAAATTTGGATTCAAAAAATAAGTGCTCTCTCATTTATAAATCAGTGAAAATTATCAAAAATCACTGAGAAACAGTCAGAATTGCAGCACAGCAGAAACTCAGTAAAAAAAATTCAATGAAAACAAATCAGTGAGAAAAATCACTGCATAATAAGTGAAAATTCACTAAAAAATCAGCGAAATTTATAAAATTAGCAGAAAAATCAGTAAAAATCGTTGAAAAATTAGATTCTGACTGTTAATTTATCAGTGACTTTTCACTGATTCAGAATGAGAGAGTACGTACTTACCTAAAAAATTGTTTAAAAATTATTCTGAAGAAAGAAATGAGAAAATGTCTATCAAAGCCTTATATTGGGTAGGTAAGTACCTATATATTGAAAAATCCAAATATTGTCCGAAAATATGATAGAAATTCTTGAAAATCTAGAAAGTTAATTAAATGTGGTAAAATATTTTGAAATTCTGAAGAAACTGATTAAGTAAGTTAATAATTCCTAAAAATAATTTCAAAAAATACAAAATTACTGTAAAAATTATCGAACCGAAAAAGTTGTGTACGTGAATTCTTCAGATTTTTTCAACTCTAAAAATTACAAACATCATCAAAAATATTGCAATAGAAATTGAAAAATGAGAAAATCTCTTATATTATCTAAAAGTTATCACTGGTTCACTCTAAATCTTGATCAGTCAAATTTGGTAAAATTCGATCATTTGAATCAGTGAAATACATTTTTTCACTGGAAATAAATAATTTTTGACTGAAAAATCAAAGAAAAATCACTGATTTTAAGTGAAATTTATTTCACTATTTGAAAACGCAAAATTTCGCCAAATTTGACTGTTTCAGATTCAGTTCCGTTTCATTTTTCTAATTGAATTTTTTTTTTTAAAAATGAAATTTTTTTGGAGGAATTTCATCTTATGTACTTTTCTTTTTCGACACCTCCGCCCACCTCACAAATATTCATTAATTTCAATCAAAATTACCCTCTATGGTTGGAAATATATATCAAAAATATACATAGGTAAATAATAACTCTTAATTATTTTTCAGGAAGTCTTGTCCACTCGGACTGTTGTCCGTTCGCGTAAAAGAACTGCGAGAACTGCTCCTGCCAAGGCTTCTCCTACGAAGAGAACTCAACCCGTCACGAAACCAATTCCGAATGAAACTCTAAAAATCAACAAATCGAAATCTACCGATGGCAAGAGCACCGCTCTGGCAGAAATCCCATACTTATCATCCGATAAGGACACGTTGATCAAGGGTGTTGATGGTAAAATCAGCGTCAATGGAGTTCTTCTCTATGAAGACGACAAATTCAAAAATGGGCAGGTTTGTTGCAAGGTGATCGAAAATAACGTTTACCTCAATGGAAATTTAGTGGCGAAAAATCCTCAAGATGGATCCGGCTCTCTTCAAAATCCAAACATAAATCACGAAAATATTAAACACTTCGTGATGAAAATTCATAAGGCCGGCATTATCGAGTACAGCCATGATGGACTACCTTCGTCGTGGTGGATGTAATCTTCGTATGTAATTTGTATTCGAAGAAAAATTATTTTCTTTGTGATTTGTACGAGTGAAATACAAAATAAAAGTCCATCGAAAGACATTTTTTTTACCGAATTTTCTTTAAACTCTTTTCAAGGAAATTCCAATATATTGGAAAAATTATCAAAGGGAAACCTTGGTCAAACAATAAACATACGTACATTATTATAAAAATCTTTCTAAAATAGTTCGGAAATTTAACAAAAAATGAATAAAATTTTACGATACCTATTCTTTTATCTGCAGAATTTTTTCCTGAAATTATAGACTTCGAAGTGGAAAATTTTTCACTTAATGAACTTAATCTTTCAAATTGTTGTACTTGAGGAAATAATTTCAACTAAAGAAAATTGTAAGAATGGTTGATTTATTTTCAAGGAAAAAAATTCCAGATGAATAGAATTCCAAATCACCAATTTTCTAATTGTACGATTTCATCATTGCCTGACCATTGTTTCTGCACTTCTTAGAATTATTGACCTCGAAATTGGATATCATTTATTCCCCTCTACTGCGAATCTGAAATTTTCTACTTCTTACCAAAATCAAATTGCTCACTCAATCATCTCAAAATCGAGTCGAAGATTTTTTGGTCACGGTTGAGATAAAATTTTCAAAAAATTCGAATTCTAGCACATCACTTTTCCATTTTGCACGATTTCATCATTGGCTGTTCATTTCTCAATAATAAATAAAAAAAAACGAATACTCTATGGATTTTCACGTTATTTACCTCTTAATTTGACCCCTCCTCCCTCCCCCTTCCCAAATAATAATCAATAAGATCAAATTAATTACAGAAAAAAATTCAAATGAAAAAATAATAATATGTAAGTAGGTATTTTAAATCAAAATAAGTAATAAGAAAATTAATTCATTAAGTATGTAATTTTTTTAAATTCCCAAAGTAACCTTCAAAAAATTTTTTCAAAGCAAAAATTTTAATAAATTTTCAATACAAAAAATTTAATTGAATAAATTGAATTGAAGTTGGAAAAAAAGTTTTTTACAAATTTTTAATAATTTCTTTAAACATTTCTTTTAAAATTATTTTCAGATTCTAATTTTTTAAAATTTCTTACTACTGAAAAACATTTTCCAATAATTTATTGCAGAATTTTTCCGCAATTTTTTCCCAATTCGATAATGGGGAAAATGTTTCTAAGTATTAAATTGAAATAAATTAAGAATTTAAAAAAATTAATTCATTGAAATAAAAAAATTTTACTGTTGAAAAAATGTTAATATTGGATATAAATTTTGAAAAAAAAAATAGAATCAGTGGAATTGAAAAAATTCAAAGTTGAAAAATTTGAACAGAGAATAAATTTGGACTTGGATCCTCGAAATTCCATTCGCTTCAAAATGATTTAGGAGCTATGAAGTTAGTTGAGCAATCTCGTTCATGTTCACAACAAATTCGAGCAAATCCTCTCCTGAGATTGTGGAAATAACAACACCCCTCAAGGGTCTCGCAAACGTATATTCCAAATTAATGGTACCTAAACTTAAAAACATCAGTGTGGTGCATATCTAGGATCTACGATAAATTTATTACTCAAATATCCTGGATTTTGGCAAAAATTGGTAAAGTGGTATATTTTGAGTGGAGACCTTCCCTCCCCCCCAAAAAAAATTATTAAATGATGTCGAACTTTCTTGGCATGAAAGAAAGTCGTCGAGCTAAAAAATACTAACTAATTTGGCAATCGACGAAATTTGCCAACCTTCTGCTACATGAATGACCTTGTTTCGTTAAGAATTACCAATTACCAAAGTTTTTGCGAAAAACAATTCACGAAAACAAAATAATGTCACCTCCTGAGAACCTTGGTCCCGCCCTCCTAAAAATAAGGTACGACTTGATTTTCCACACCTTCCTGAAACATTGATCTCGAACTCAAATTGCTTTTTAAAATACTTCGAAAACAAACTAACACTTTTTTGGTCTTGTGGAATAATTTTTTATGAAATTTTGAGAAAATGTTCGCTGCATTTTTCCAACTGCATTTTATTTCAATGGAAAACTGAGCCATTTTTTTTTTGCTCATCATGTCATTAAAACTATACACTTGAATTAATTGTTGGAAAATTTTTGTAGCATTGCTGCCAACTGAAATTTTATAAAAATCGAAAAAATCAGAATGTGGTTGTCAACAATGACATGGAAATTTTATGAAAATATCATCTCAATGTGACCGAATAATCAGATTTTTCAAATTTTGAGCGTTTTATGTAGAAAGAAATGACTAAATGAAAAAACCAATCCTATATTCGTGTTCAGCAGGTCAAAATACCCCGATAAACACCATTTTCGCGATCTTTTTACTTGAAGCCTCGAAATTCATTTTTTTCGCCATGAAAAATCAGTGAAAAAAATTAATTTTGAAACTTTAAGCAAAACTACCGCGAAAAGTGAGTTTATCGGGGTATTTTAACTTGCTGAACACGAATATGGAATTGGTTTTTTCATTTAGTCATTTCTTTCTGCATAAAATGCTCAAAATTTGAAGAATCTGCTAAAATGACATTTCTGTAAGTATAGTTTTTCGCAATTTTTAACCCTTAGTTCAAAGAAATGGCCAAAACCAAGTACACAGAAAAATTCTACATAAAAAAACTTATATTTTAGTAATTTTTCCAGGGTGGTCGCTTTTCGCTTATGTGGTGTTTTTTACGATTGAAAACTTTAAATAGCCGAAAAAACGTAAAGGAGTGCACCAAAATTATTGAAAAAATTATCATAAATACACCTTTACGAGATGTAACTTTGTGCCAAAGAACAAACAATTTCCTTCACTTCGGTTGAAATTAAAAATTCTTAAAAATAATGCAATAAAATGGCCATAACTCTGATAGGGAGGGGGTAGGGGTCCAAAATTTGATGAGCATTTTTTTCCAGTCAATTTAGGAGCCCAAACGCGCCTGGGGCCAAATTCACCCCTTATTCGGCCATACCCTTTTTCTTCTTTTTTATCGCCTGATCATCTTTTTTCAGTAGAAACATGTAATTTTTCAAAAAAAATTCATATTTTCTTGACAAATTGGAATAAACCGAAACACAGGTGAGAATGCCAACTGATTGAGAAACGAGCGCCCAAGTACTTCGCCACAGACCTTACCAGACTGCAAATTAAATATGATTTTAAAACTACAAGTGCAGTTCAACTTCGTTGATTGAAACGAACTTCGCTATAGTAGTTTCGAAACACTTGTTCATTATACGTAAATTACTGCACATCAAATTACGAAAGTTCTTGCCGGTAAATTGTGAAAAAAACACGAGCTTCGTAAACGCTGGCTTATTTCGCAACGAATATATATCGAGAGAAAACGTAACCTTGGCCAAAAATCATTTGACTTTTGAGCTGTTACTTCGACTTCTCGTGAAAAAAAATCAAGAAAATGAATAAGCTCGTGATCGCTGTGCTCATCGCTGCCTGTTTCGTGGTAAGTTTTATACTCGTATGTTGGAATTTTTATAGTGTACTTCAGAATATGCAAAGTGAGAATGAAAAGCTATAGAGAACTGGTATAAATGTGAGTTTACAATTGCATTCATATTTTCTTTCCAACTTTTGATTGTTTAAATCTTGGAACATTTTTCATAAGTCTTGATTTTCGGCTTGAAAAAAATCAGATTTTGGAGGATCTCATTCGTACTGAAATTAGATTATTAGAAAAGTAAAAAAATTGAAAAATTCCGACTGAAATTATTATAATTTTTTTATTTTTCGACTCAAAACTAGGTACCTACGATTTTGTTAATCTTTTTTCACTTGGAAAAAACTTTTCAAAAAAAAGTTGACATTTTCAAAACATTTTCGACTCAAATTTTATTTTTCGACCAAAACTGCACGTGTTGGCTTCATTAAAAGGAAGAAATTCAATCTGACCGCTGTTGATTCCAACTCTGGTGATTTCATTTTTTTTTTTTTTTAGATAATAATTTTTTAAGAAACCTGGTTTCAATAAATTTTAAAATGGTGAAAAATTCCAAACGACGATCGACGTTTTATTTTGTATAGGGACATGAATGAAAGAAAAAAATTGAAAAATTGTCTAAAAACATGATAAACAATTTTGAAAACTTTAAAAGTTTATTAAATGTGATAAAATAATCTGAAATTTTGACAATCTCTGTTTAAAAATTCATAAAAACAATTTTAAGAAATATAAATACTGTTAAAATGTTTGAGTGGAAAAAGTTACGTACCTACGTGAATTCTTCAAGCTTTTTTTTTGGGGGGGGGGGAATAAAAATCACAAAAATTATCAGAAATATTTCAACAAAGCTTGAAAAATGAAAAAAAAAATTCGAAGTATTATAGAAATGCTTAAACTTTTCATCAAAAGAACTCTACCCGGGAAGAAAAAAATGAATAGTTCACGAAAATTGTTCAAAATGAGGAAATTTATTATAATATTGTTCAAATTCAAAAATTTTCAAAACGTAGTTCAAGTTTCATAACGTTCGAAAACATTTTTCAACAATTTTTTCAACACTTTGAATAAACTTTATAAATTTTTTTCGAGATTTCCAACATTAGGAGCAATAGGTACTTTTTAAATAAGTTCAATTAAATTCACAGCAATTTTCAATCAATTCTCACAACATTACGTCACGCCTAACGATATTTTAAGCAATTTTTATAATTTTTCAAACAATTATTACAAAATTTTCGTCACATATCATCGAATTTTTCCAATAGTTGGTACAAAAACATTTTAAAAAAATCATAATTTTTTATATTTTGTTCTAAATTTTTTTAAAAAAGTTTGAATTTGTTACAAAATTTTGCAGAATCAACAGTAATGTTAGATATTGTGTCCAAGATTCGTCGAGAAAAAAAAATTAATCTTAGGACTTTAGGGTATTTTTCAGAACTGACGAAATGATAGCTTAAATTTCCCCACTATTTTTTCAACCATCTTTAATATTTCTATCAAAAATAACCTCGAAAAATATGCACTAAGAATCCAAAACAAATTAAAAATCAATTCAAATTCATATTCCCATTTTCAGGCTACTTCCACAGCTGCAAAGGATAAAGAAGAACCGAAATCAAACGACATCAACGTACCGCTTTTGGTCAAAGGAAAATCTGTGCTCATCAAAGGCGAAAACAATAATATCTTGGCCAACGAAGACGTCTTATACAGCGATGAAAAGCATTTCAAAAAAGGCGACCTTTACGTAAAATTGCGCAAAGATCACGGTATTTACGTCAACGATAAATTAGTCCTCAAGCAAGACAAGAGTGATCTTATTATTACGAAAAATCCGAAATTGAAGGCCAAAAATATCGATCAATTTGAAATCAGAATTGACGAACAAGGAAAGGTGACGATTGTATTGAAAACATTCGTGTAATTCAGGTGTCGTATATAGAAATCTAATGTACCTGACATCTTATTAGATACCTATCTCCAATAAGAGATTTTTATGGTTATAATTTCATTTCATTTTTTTTGCAAATATAATTCTACAGCATTATACACGATTGTTTTAATTTTTTCTTTTCAAATTCGAGTCATTTTTCGAAAAAAATTGAAAAATTTTTTCATTCCAACACCCTCAGTTCAAAAATTTAAACGAAAATTAAAACCACCACTCTCCTCCCCTTACATGAACGAAAATTTCAAAAATACGAAAATTATCAACTATCAAGGTCCTAGACGACACTGACGGTCAGGTTAAAAATTATTCCAAAAATAGAATCCCACTGAAAAATTCGTTTCGCAACAGTTGTTCATTATCTAAACGATATTGTCTCATTTAAAATTCCCTCTTTTATTATACCCAAACGATGGAAAAGCAAAATGCTGAAAAAAAACCTTTTACCTGGCATAGTGTAAATGTAAATATGCTTAATCGCTACGAGGCCCTTTAAACCTACGAATACTCTCGTAAAAAAGGACGTGCTCGTATTTTTCAAACGAAAAAGAAAATTGATAAAAGAATAAAAATGGCGATGTATTTCATTTCTCTCGATTTTTGCCTCGAATTGTACACTAGATACATATTCAGGTAAGTCGTAATAACAAAAACAAATACAGTAGATACTGTACCTACGAAAATTATTTTTGATCTTTTAAAATGAGCTTTTGTTCTTGTATTTCTTCTTGAGAGGCATATTATATTTTACCCTTCTTACTAATTCTACGCAGTAATTCCAGTTTTGTACTGGGTCGTTCTCTGGTGCTCTCATACGATAAAAAATATTGACTTTTTACCTCACGTAAGTACTTACTAGGTGAAGGTACCCTTTTTTGAGCAAGATTTCGTCGACAGGTGACACAAACTTTGTAATTAGCAAAATTTGAAATTACTCGAGAAATTATTTCACACGTTAATTGAAAGTTTGAAAATGATGGACAGATCCGTGCATTAAAGCTAAAATAAGAAAATAAACAAATATTAGTGTTTACCTGATCCGTTCACGCAACAGTTTCAAATTTCTGGACCCACTGAATTGATTTTTCTGAAACAAAAAGAAGGGGGAATAAGAATAAATTGAATTTATTTTCAACTATAAAAATTAGGTTCACTATCAGTCGAATTTGACGAAATTCAGCCTTTTTGAATCAGTATGAAAGAGATTTTACTGGGAACCAATCTTTCAGTAGAAAATAGTATATTATGCAACAAGCGTAGAAAAGTGCGAGATTATAAACGTGTGCGGAATTACAGCGCGAGCCGAAGGCGAGAGCTGTAAGCATACGTTTTTATTATCGAGCACTTTTTTGCGAGTTGCATATACTATTTTTCATACTATATACCTGTAATACGTATCATTACACCTTTTTCTATTGAATACAAAAGTAGTCTTTAATGGTAACCATAAGACGAAAGAAAATTGAAGTATAACGTTATCAGTACTGAAAATGGGATAGCGCATGCGCAATGTAGAAAATGTACGTAAACAAACACATAATGAGCGTCACTTTACCTCCCTAGGGAGTAAAAAGTTACTTTTTCTCACAGTTACGCGTTCACTCGTTGGTTGCCAGTAAAGACTTACTTTTGCATTCAATAGAAAGAGGTGTAATGATGTGTATTACAGGTATTAGTATGAAATAATTTATTTCTTAGTCAAATCCCAATTCGACAGGAAAAATCAGTAATTTTTGACTCAAAGATCAATGAAAAATTGAAGTTTTGGTGATTTTTACCCGGAAAATTCGTCATTTTCAAGTTTGTATAAGGTCTCTCGGGCGAGAAAAATACAATAGACAATAATTAATGCCATATTCGTGTTCCATGACCCGAAATTAGTCAGAAATTGACATTTTTTCCTATTTCAATCTTTTGAGTCACATTGACCTTAAATCGTGCCAAAGAGTTACAATATTGCACGGCTAGAACTCGAACAGAAATTTTTTGAAATTTTTTCACACAGACCTAATTCAAACTTGAAAATGGCGAATTTTCCGGGAAAAAATCACCAAATGAAAAAATTAATCCCATATTCGTGTTCAGTAGGTCAAAATACTTCGATAAACACCCTTATCGCGATATTTTTACTTGAAGGCTCGAAATTCACTTTTTTCACCATAAAAAAAAATCAGTGAAAAAAGTGAATTTTGAAACTTCAAGCAAAACTATCGCGAAAAGAGTGTTTATCGAAGTATTTTGACCTGCTGAATACGAATATGGGATTGGATTTTTCATTTAGTCATTTCTTTCTGCATAAAACGCTCAAAATTTGAAAAATCTGCTAAAATGACAACATTTCTGTATAGTTTTTCGCAATATTTGACCTTTAGTTCAAAGAAATGGCCAAAACCAAGTACACAGAAAAATTCTACATAAAAAAACGTATATTTTAGTAATTTTTTCAGGGTGGTCGCTCTTCGCTTATGTGGTGTTTTTTACGATTGAAAACTTTAAATAGCCGAAAAAACGTAAAGGAGTGCACCAAAATTATTGAAAAAATTATCATAAATACACCTTTACGAGATGTAACTTTGTGCCAAAGAACAAAAAATTTCCTTCACTTCCGTTGAAATTAAAAATTCTTAAAAATAATGCAATAAAATGGCCATAACTCCGATAGGGAGGGGGGGGGGGGGGGGGTAGGGTCCAAAATTTGATGAAAATTTTTTCCAGTCAATATACACCACTTGAGGGGTTTAGGAGCCCAAACGCGCCTGGGGCCAAATTCAGCCCTTATCCGGTCATAACCCCTTGTATTCGAATTTCTTTGTAATTTGGACGAGCGAAACACCCTAAAACTGCATCAAATGACGTTTTTTACTATTTTTTTCAAACTTTTTCCATTTTCAAGGAAAATCCAATATGGTGGAAAAGTTCTTCAAAGGAAACCTTGATAAACCAATAATATCTTATCTCAGAAGTTTGCAAAAGAAAAATAATTCATTCTGAAATAGTTCGGAAAATTAACAAAAAACGAATAAAATTTTAAGAATATCATTGTTTCATCTCTGGAATTTTTTTCTCAAATGATAGACATTGAATTAGAAAATATAATCCTTTAAATAGTTCACCAGAGAAAAAATCTCAACAAAATATCGTAAGAAAAGTATTCACAATTCGTGCTCGAAGAAAAAACTTTACACATGAGTCTTTTTCCCCAACCCACTGATCCTCCAATTTGAACAATTTCACCAAGGGCACGTCTATTTTTTAATAAAATAAACAAATATTGGAAGTTTTTTGCAAATATGTATTGTAAATTGCTTAAAATTCAGAAAATATCAATGCAGTACATAATATCTAATAATTAAAAAAATTATTTCTAAATTTGTATTTCATATATCTATAATAGGTACCTACCAAAACCAACGACCTGAATATGAAATGTTCATAAATCAATCAAATATCTTAGGTATTAATTATTGCGATCACCACGATTGTTATTTTCTATATTGCTACCATTTTCTGGACGACGATCGTCACCTTTCTCTGAGGCTTCCCCAGCACTGTTTCGACCTCCATTACCATCTCCAGTAGTGCCACCGACGCGACCACCATCTCCTCCACCAACAGCACCACCGAAGCCACCTCCATTGCCTCCAATATCACCAGGACGTCCACCATTGCGATTTCCAGAACCACCAGCACCATCTACCACATTTCCACCTGTGGCCGTATTTCCATTACCATCGAAATCATTTCCGCCATAATAACGATTTTGAGAGCGAGTAGGATCCAGCGGTCGATTTGGCAAATCTGCATCGAGATTCATTGGTGGACGCGAATCGTCTCTGTTGTAGTTTCCAGAGGCAACGTTTTTTAGGCTTTGGCGAAGATAATTCAGATATTCTCTGCCTAGATAACACGTTAGGACAGTCTAGGACACAAAAACCATTGATAATCACGTTATAGGTCGTACCCAAGATACGAATGGGGAAAAAATATCAAAATCTTGACTTACTTCGAGACATACAGCCATAAGAAACAAAATCAAGAAAACTTTCATTTTTACGAGTTTTTATCACTTGAAAAAAAAGTGAAAATGAGTAAAGAAAAATGACACCTCTTGCTTTATACTTTTTCTGGGAAATGAAATGAAAAATTAAACATTTTAGAAATTTCTCAACTTAAATGATGACGAATTTTAATGACAGGAAACAAGGTCGTTAAGCTGAAAAATATCAATTAATCTGACCTTCGACGATACGTACCAACTACCAACCATCTGCTACAAAAGTAACCTTGCTTCGTTAGGAATTACCGATTTACGCAGTTTTCGCGAGAAAAAAAATTCACGAAAACCGATTCCACGCGAATGAGAGATAAGTAAACACGCTTTCTAACAAAAAATTATGCGTTGAAGTGAAAAAATTGGTAAATGGAAGAATTCGAGGCGTTAATCGTGTAGTGTGTTTATTTTTCTGAGATCGGTTTTATTAACCAAACTTGAATAGCAATAGGGGTGAAACTAATCAAATTATTTTGAATACTGGAGTCAGCATAAAAAACCCGCTGATTTCGCCATTCAAGAAATTTATTAAATCCCCAAAAATGGGAAAAATTTACAATTGAAAGTGATAATGCCAGTAGTGCCATCTGTTGAGAATCTGAGCCTAGCCTTCCTAAAAAAGCTACAACTTAAGTTTCTACACCTTCTTGAATCATTGATCTCGAATTCAAATTGTTCTTTCAAACACTTCAAATTTTTTTGGTCATGTAGAATAATATTTTCAAAAAATGTCCGCGTCAGTGTTGCCAACCACATTTTGATTCACTTGAAAAACGAGCGCTACGGCACACAACTTCAGGTTGTGATTTCGAGTGCTGTCGTATTGTGTCGTGAAACGCAATTAGAGATTGAAATGAGTAATTTTAAGGCTGCTGCTAGACTCAATATCAGAAATATTTGACTGATTTTTTTTTTTTTCATTTTCTTATTTGACACTTCTGGTGAAAGGAAAATTGAACGTAATGCATATTTGTCTTTTATGTCAAAAAAATCGACCCGACTTTTTTTTTCACTATGAAATTTCATTTTTGGTTATCATTTGAGAAATGTCACCTTCTCGCATTTTAATTACAAAATTTCAAATTATTTTCATTTTTTGAAAAATTACCCACTTTGTCACCAAACTAATAATTCAATCCTCACGTTTCTATCGAAAAATTGAATTAAAAAAAAAAATAAGGTATGTTGATCTCGAAATGTGATTTCTTAACCATTTCGACAATCTTCAAAGTATATACCTATCATAATTTCTCATTTTGATATCAATACACCAATTTTTAATTTATTTTACTAAAAAATTCATTTTTCACTTTCTTTTTTTTTGAAAAAGCATCAGTTTTGATTAAAAATGGTCAATTTTGATAATGAAACGTCAAGTTTTGGCTTTTCGATGAAAAATGAATGGTTAATTGTGGAATTGCGATTGCAAAATGACAATGAGTAATTCAAGACTTTTCAGTCATAAAATGTCAAAATTTTGCTATTTGATATGAAAACGTCGACTTTTGACTTTTTGACCAAAAAATGTCAGGTTGTCGAATTATTATTGTAAAACGACAATTTTTTACTTTTTGGACATAAAATGTCAAAATTTCCATTTTCGACTTTGTGATTAAAAATGTCAGTTTATCAAATTCGGATTGTAAAATGATTGAATGGCCACCTGAAAACGAACTCGAAAGCACCCGAAGTCACAACCTGAAGTTGTGTACCGAAGCGCTCGTCTTAAAAAGTAACCCAATTTTTTTTGGTCATTGAAAAAATTTAAAATTTATTAAAATTTATTTTAGAGTTTATTTAGCGACTATATCAACCAAAAAGCAATTTTCTTTGAAAAAATCAGTTTTTTATAACTTTTTTCAATTTTTTTTCAGGAGCTGAAGAAATATGAAATATGTAAAAAAAACTATAAAACATGGATTTTTTCAAAAAAGTTGTGCTTTTTGCTTAAAATATTCCCTAAATAAACTCTAAAATTGATTTGAATGAATTTTGATTTTTTTTGAAATTTTTTAAAATTTCTGAAAATTGTGAATTTTTGGTAATTTTTAAAAAATTGAAGGCTCTTGCGCGATCGGAAGGTATGAGTCGATTTTTAAATTCAATTTTTTTTTCTAGTCTATCCAGCCAACAACTTTTGCCGGGGTAATTTTTCAAAAATCAAAATTTTTTGGTTTTTTGGCCCACAATAATAGGTAAGGACTTACCTACTATGAACTATATTTTGAAAAAAAATTGTCGCAGTGCTGCCAACTGAAATTTTATAAAAATCTAAAAATCAGAATGTGGTTGGCAACATTGTCACGAAAATTTTTAGAAAAATTTTCGAGAAAATGTGACCGAGAAATCTTTAACTTTATTTTGAGCTGATTGAGTGAGCAATTTGATTTTGGTAAAAATTGAAAAAAATTCAAGCAATCTGCAGTTTTTCAATCTCCTTGTAGAGGGCAATAAATGGTATACAATTTCAAGGTCAATGATTCAAGAATATGTAGGAACTTGAATCGCACGTTTTTAGCCTGAAGACCACGTCAGAAATCAATATTTTTTCTCAAATTGAACGAAAATTAATAGAATCAGTCGAGCTTGTTTCATTAGCTTTCTCAATGACTTCTTTCGAAAACTGTACCTACCAAAATAAAGAACTATAGAATATCTTGCAAATAATTTTGTATTACATGTAATGTTGATACTCGATTTCAAATATAAAATCAACGAATTCGTAGAATAATACATATTTCACTTCAGGCATCGCGACCTCGACGACCTCCGGCATTTTTACCATGAATGCCTGGTCCACCGACCCCGCCAGCACCAGCACCAGCACCAGCACCGGCGCCGGCACCGGCACCAGCTCCAGCGCCCTCGCCAGCACCAGCACCAGCGAAAGCACCAGCAAAAGCACCAGCGAAAGCACCAGCGCCATCGCTGCCACCATCTGTCTCCCAAAGCCAACCCCAACCACCGGCACCTCCATCTTCATTTCCACGTCCTCTTCCTCTTCCTCCATGGCTACGAACACCACGTCCGAAGACTCTCCCATTTCTATTGTTCCCACTGAAACCATTACGAATTTTCGAACGTGTGAGTGTTTCAAGGTTCACCAGATTATCTATATCATCTTGATTAGATTTCGATGAACGGGGACGTCTCTTCACAGTACTACGAAAATCTCCATCCTTACCGGACTTTTTTCCACGTTGGTTAAAAAACGATTGAAAAATTCACTCACTTCGAGGAATACTGCGACAAGAATTATGATCACGAATAATTTCATTTCGATGAATTACTCACATCACCGATGTACAACGAAAATGAATACTCGAGATAGCGATTTCTTTAATTTTATATATTTTTTTTGCCCGATCATTGGATACAATTTCAAATTTCATTTTCAAACGGAATAGGTACCTCTTTAATGAATTTTTAAGAAGTAAAATGAAATGATTACTATGAAGGTTGAAACAAAACCATCTAATGAACAAATGTCAAGAACCAACTCGTCACTTGATCAATTTTCATTGCTCTTTCAAACGCGACCTTGCTATTTCACACAAATTACCAGTTATTGAATTTTCTGGGAAAAAATTAAGGTGTAGTGGGATAAGCCTGAACGTTGGATCTGTTGTTAATTGTTCTGCACGCAAAAGGTCCTACCAAGCCTAAATGTTGAGTTTCCATCTCGATTTTGCAGTGAAAATTTTCGTGCATGAAGTTGTTTCAGTCATCTACGACTGAGTTGTTTTGATTTCTACGTAGAGAAAGTGGTTTCATTTCAGTCTTTTCCCTCTTCAACGACAAATTGTTCGATACTTCAAGGCATAAGGGCACCCAAGGAGGGGAGCTCAGGAAGCTCGAGCTGCCCTCTGCCAAGCATTATAATTTTCAACACTCTAAATCGGAATCAGTCTTTGATGAAATTCTGCCTTTGAGAATCAGTGAAATGATTTTCATAGAAAATTAATGACTTCAATCAAAAATCACTGATTTCTCAATCAATTCTCAATTTGTACGAAAAAATCAATAATTTTGACCGAAAGAGTATAGAAAAATCATTGATTTTCAGTTAAATTCATTTCACTGATTCAAACTGGTAAATTTTACTAATATATATTCAGTGGCGTAGGACGCTTTTTGGGGGGTGGGAGGGTGCAAGGTGAGTACAAAAACTTGAAATAACAGAAGGATTTTCAGAGAAGGGGGCAAAAAGGAACCTTTTTTTGCACTGTTGGCTCAAATAATTCATACCTATACCCTGTTTTTTCTCGAATATGAACTTCATTATCTGATGAGTTCAACTGAAACCGATGAATTTCCCTTATGGAAAGAGGCATTGCATCGTTACCAATTTTTTACAAGATCCATATATTCAGATATACCAACTTTAGAGTAAAAAGATAAGAAATGATATAAGCTGTTTATTGTTTTTCATAAAAAATGCTGTTTTTTTTCTCTAAGAACGAAATGACAAAATTTAATATAATTTTTTTAAGTCAAACAGAATTTTAATATATCAAGGTTATCTAATTTTTTTTAAGTCTAAAAAATTTCATCAAGTCAGTTGACCTTGAACACGTGCACGTCTAGCAAATTTTTTTAAAAAAGTAAAAATATTTTTATTCATTTTTCATTGTTTAATTATACTGACTTCAACCTATTTTTTTTTAAATAAAAGAAATCTCCAATTTTAAAAAAATGAAAAAATCCAATTTTTTAAAAAAAATAAAAAAATCCAAAACTTGAAAAAATTTTTAAAAAATAAAAAAACAATTTTTTTTGTTTTTAAAAGTTTAACAAAAAGTCATTTAAGATGGATCGAAAAAGCTGATATTCTGATCAATTTTGAACGCCTAAGGAAATGAAAAATAATTTTTAAAATCGATTTATTTGTCACTTCACGAAAAATTTGAAGGCTCCTGCGTGACTGAAACATATGAATCGAATTGATTTTATTTTTCATTTTCTTAAGTCTCCCAAAATCGCAATTTCTGCCCGGTATTAGGATTCAAAAAAAATCGAAATTGAAATTTTTTCGATTTACTTTTTTGAACAGAGTATATCAAAAATTTTCACGAGCCAAAAAATTGCCAAAATTGATCAAATTTTTCGATTTCACTCTGAAAAATCATACAACGAAATTGTGAAAGAGAAAGTATGAATTGTTCAGTTATATCGTCATTGGCCATTTTTTTTTCAAATCCAAATAAAGCACTATAATCGATGCTGAAATCCATTTATTCGAATTACTTCCTGAAACCGTTCAAATTCACAATCATTTGCCAGCAATAAATGTCTTAGACACTCCTTTATTAGACGTATAATAAAGATAGCCATTTTTATCAACTCTGACTTGAAACTCGGTGATTCCATCTTCGTCGATGTTCGGATTCACTAGAATAATCAACCTATCTTCAGGACGCTTTTTTAGCACTAAACGACCATTAACCAGCACATCGTTCGTTTCGTTCACTTGGAAACGAAATTTCCCTTCCTTTAGTTTATCGTCGAAATCAAACTGGAACACGTCGTCCACAAACACTTTGCCTTTGGCTCCTTTAACAATGGTCTCTTTACCTTTTTTCAAGTAAGGAATAGATGAGAGCGAATTTTCTGTTGTTTTCGGTTCGCTGACTGCAGTTCGATTAGCACCATCCTTGGCACCTTTGCGAGAACGAGAACGATTCAGAGACTGGCTCGAAGCAGGAGCTTCAACGTTTTTCAAATTATTCTTCGATTTTTGCTGATCAGTCTTCGAGGAAGGAAGTTCTTCAGCAGATTTAAGAGTATTTTCTTTTGCCATGGGAGGAACATTGAAGCCGGCGCTTCCATGAGAAATATTCGTCTTTACGGAGATATTTGACGAAGGTAGATTTTCAACGGGGGTTTTCTGAGGAAGAGAAGGAGGTGGGGTAGGCGATACATTAACGACTCGACGAGCTGCCGGAATACACTATAATGAGAAAATTAAAGAAAAAATTGAAAAATTGAACATATTTGTGGAAGGCAGAACTTTAAAATTTTACTTACTTCGAGAGATACCCCGAATAAAACTATTATTGCAATTACGTTCATTTTTCCAGTTTTTCTCAAACCGAAAAGAAATTACCAATAGATTTAGAATGGTGATATTTTCAATTTTATACTTTTCTTACATTCGCATTGTATTCCATCGACAATAAGGCGTATTTCGTGAAATTCCTAGAATGTAATTATATTTCATTGTTTTCATAATTACTTTGAAATAAGATACGATGCGAAAAACAATTAGAGTCGTTGCCATTCTTTCTCCTTAAGAACCCCAGTACCAGTAATTGCGGTCTAATGAACAGATGCTGAAAAGAAACATACCTATTGGCATAGTTTTTCAAAATTCTGCGAAAAATACGCCGATTACCATAATCAAAAACTCACATTTTTTATCGCAATTTTTTCCTTTTTTACAACTCAAAATTCATCTGATTACCAACACTTGTTCATTACACGTATCTCTCGCATAACCTTGCTTCGTTAAAAACCCCAAATAATTAACGTGTCGTTTTTCGACAAAAAAATTGAAAAATTTCACACCAACATAAAAGAAACGTATAAAAGCATCGTGGTAAATCATCATTCGCATCACATGCGCATACGACTTGAAAATATTTCGTTTCTCGTTTTCAATCACTTCAACGATATGAACAAATTCATAGTCATCGTCTTTGCAGTCGTCTGCTTGAAAGTAAGTAGAATTTGTAGACGTATTTTTCTAATTTCAGAATGTAAAAAATCAGAGGAAATATTGTTTGAAAAATTTCCATTTAAACTTAAATCTTTTAGTATATTTTTTCGCATAATTTTGCATAAAAACGATGAGAAATTTTTCAAAAAAATGTTAGCCTCTCCCAGCTCAAGGTGGAAAAGAACTAGAGACCTTAAAATGAAATAAGTTTCGAAAAAAACACAATTTTTGTCGCTTCTGATGGTTGGGAAATGGGAACCTGAGCCATCCACCTAGAAAAAAGCACGATTTGAGTTTCTGTTCCTCCCTGAATCATTGACCTTGAAATTGAATACTCTTTTTTGCCCTTTACAAAAGAAAGGAGGATTTTTTGATTTTTCTTCGTTGGTCATTAAAAAAATTGAAATTTTTGAAAAATTTTATAGCAAGGCTACTCTTTTATTTATAAATCAGTGAAAAATTTTCAATGAAAATAAATCAGTGAGAAAAATCATTGGGAAATCAGTGAAAATTCACTGAAAAGTCAGTAAAATTTATAAAATTAGCAGAAAAATCGGTGAAATTTTTTGAAAAATCATCATAAATTCTCTGAAAATCAATGAATTTTACTGATTTTTCCCTGTGCTGCAATTCTCACTTTTTATCAGTGACTTTTCACTGCTTCAGAATGAGAGAGTACTGACTGAAGTTGAATTAAAATTTTTCGAAAAATTTTACTAAAATTATTTTAGGGGACTAAAATTTTTTGGCTACATTTTGAGGTTTTTGAGCGAGCAATTTGAATTTGGTAAAAATCAAAAAATCTTCAAATCCGCGATCTACAACACTTTTCATTCTCCTTGTAGAGGACAACAAACGATATATTGAATTTCGAGGTCAACGATTCAGACTCATACAGGGTGTCTAACAATCAAGCTAAGCCAAGCTTTTGACCAAGAAGTCAAGCTAGTCATGCAAAGTCAAGCTTTTCGACCCAAAGATCAATTTTTTTTAAATTGAAAAAAAAAACCATTCCCCCTTAATAAAATAATAATTTAAATAAGAAAGAGCTCATTATAATTTTTTTAAAATTACATTTGTTGGAAGTTTTTTTTATTGGGGGGGGGGGGGGGTGGTGGTGGCAGTCCATAAAAAAGTCATGCAAAAAGGTCAAGCAAGCTAAGTCAAGATTTTTGCTCAACAAATTTTGTTAGAAACCCTGTATCCACGTAAAATCGTCCAGGTTTTCACCTTAGGTCTTCCGATTTCGCTCAAAATTGTTTCACGGGTTCCCCTCGTTGGTTTAATGAAGGAATTATCATCATTTCGTTCTTAATCCTTCAAGGAGGTGGGGGTTGTTCTCGTAATTTTCGTTCAATTTTGATTTTTTGCAAAACGGCTCAACTCCGAAAGCTCCTATTTCGAGATTGGTTAAGTCCAAGATGAATCGTTCCCACGGTTTGTGGAGAATTGAGAGGAGGTTCAAAACAGACGTTAAAAATTTTAAGAGCTTAAAGTTGAACTTTCGAGATAAAAGCTCAACTTCTTGTGATGTGGACAAAAGTTCACCGCTACAGTTTGAAAATTTGAAAAAAATTACAACGAGGAGAACTTTCTATGCGTTTTTCAACTACCTAAGCATTTACTTTTCAAGATATGATTTCAACACCCCAAGAAGCACAAGGGGTCCTGAACTTTGGTAAAAATTCGAAAAAATGTAAAACGTGAAGTGACATATCGATTCCTATTAATTTGAAGACGCTGAGTTCGAATATTCGACTTACTTTTTTGACCCGACCTCTCTAAAAACCTCCATTCACCTCCTCGACATGGCTAAAATCTAAAAAAATTAAGAATTACGTGCAACGTACCGTTTGTTGCGTTTTCAAGGTCGCTGAGTTCGAATATTCATTTATTTTTTGTATACGACCCCTCAGTGCTCCCCTAGACCTCACAAAAATGGAAAACAACGGGGAAAAAATTAGAACCGTGTAAGGTACATCGATTTCAACTAATTTGAGGGTGCTGAGCTTGATTTTCAACTTACTTTCTTGATCTGCACATCTCATTCGTGCTCCACACTGACTCCCAAATTACCAAAAAATCGAAAAAATTGACGGTGCAAGGATGAAATGACTTTAGTGACTTTTATGAAGCAAAAAGTGACATATTTTTTTTAAAAAAGTGGCCAATTTTCAATTTTATTCATAATACACCCCCCACCCTATTTTTTTATAACTCAAACTGCATTTCTTTCTGGGGTAGTGCTGAAAAAACTTTTTTTCTGAAAAATTGTTTTATTGATAAATTTCTGTCAAGGTATCAATCAACAAGGCTGGTGAACTAATAAGCAGGTAAAAAAAATTGATGGGTATTTTTTTTTTTATAGAAATATCAGGTTTTTTTCAATTTTATGCAAGAACGGTAGACTGTTTGAACGAAAAAAGTGAATTCAGAATGAAAAAAGCAACCAATAGTGACTTTTTGGCAAAAAAGTGACTTTTGATGACCAACCTTGAAAACAAGGGACAAGTCACTAAAAAACGGGACTCTGTTTAATGCCTGTTCTTGTAACGTACTGTTGGCTTGAATGCATTTCAGTGAAAAATTTTTAAAAAAATTAATTTTAATTATTTCCAACATTTTTATTTCTTCCCAGAGCATTGAATCGGCCCAGAAACCCAAGAGCATTAATCCAGTTCCGTACTACGAAGTAGGAAAAAATTACGTCATCAAAGGTGAAAAAGAAACCGGTAAACTTGAAACCAACGACGTTCTTCTGTACCAAAATAACAAAAGTCTCAAGGAAGGAAAGCTCAGCATAACAGTCGGCAAAAATAGTCAGAAATTGTACGTCAACGAATCAATGGTCTTGGGTCAAAATCCCAAGAAAGCGCCAATCGTAATCCTTAATCCTCATTTGAAAGCTGAAAATATTTCCTCAATTAGGATTGAATTTAAACCCGACGATGAACACATCACATATACGTTGACAACATCGTCTTAGTTACGAAACTTCGCAGCTTCGAATAATTCGCGCGAGTAAATTTTTATGTAACGTGTGCGAATTAGAAATATACGTTCGTAAAATGACTTTTAAATAATAAAATTTTCGTCATTGCCCCGGATATTTTTTTCATTCCACTATTCGAGTTCTCCAGATAAAAAACCTTGTACGTTGTAAAAAAAAACACCAAGAATTTCTTATATTACAATTCATTTTTATGAACGAAACATTAATGAAAATGAAAATTTTTCTTACAAAAATTCCAAAGAAGAAACGAAATTTTCGGGCTCGCAATTTGACGAAAATATCTCAAAAATGAACGAATTTTGAAATCTTAAGATTTCGTAAATTCAGCGGTTGATTTAAGTTCGAGAATTTCATCAATAGTCGTCGTTCTCATTTCATAAAACAGGCCAGAAAAACTCTTCCATTTCCAAACAGTTGAGCCAAAACGTATTAAAAATTCCAAAAATGTGAAAAAATGAGCCGAAATTTCAACAAAGGCAAGTATTAAATATACCTACGAAAAAACAGAAACCAAGTCAAGTCTAAATTCGAATCGATGAAGCGAAACGATGAAATCTTCACAGTGGAATTTTCAATACGAACACGACTTATACAAAAAAGGCCAAGTTTACAGTCAAAATAATGACGAAAAAGATAAAAAATTCAAATCCAGCTATACCAAAGAATTATCTCTCAAAAAATCGCCTCTAATGACGTACCTTTTTTTCGCACCTCACTCGTCCGATAAACCTCAATCATGCGGACAAACAAATGTAAAAAATTAACGAATGTCCGAACAACAAAGAAGGATCAAATTGTCAAAAAAATTCATTACATTGAAAAAAAAATAACCACAATTCGTACGAATACGAGCAAGACTCGAATAGGTAAACCTACACAAGTTTTTTTATCGATGTAAATTTCCCACAAATTCCCATTAAACGTACGTTCGCTGCCATTTTTACTTTTTTTTACTGCTTACTTCGCCTTTATTAAAAGAGCACTTAGGGTGAAGTATCGCAAAATCCAACTATTTGCAACAAAAAAATGCTACAAATGAAGTGCGCTTTTAAAGTGCGCAATTTTCAATTTGAATATAAAAAACAACAATCGAGTCTTAATACAAAGGTTTAGATATCTATGTAGACCTTTACCTTGTGTTCTTTTTTCAAGCGTAAGCTAGAGATAAAAAATAACGACTAAAAATTGTACATATCTTCGTATAGGTACCTAGTTATTCTGCTGTTTTTTCCACGATGTTCATGTGCTTTGAAGTAACAAACTTTCAACATTTTATACAAAGGGGCAAAATATTCTATGTATGGTTCCAATTATTACTACGACTGACATTTATGCAACATATCGTATCTATATCAGGTAGGTAGCTAGGCACATATTTGCATGGCCATATTTAAAAACCATCTCATCGAGTAGAAAGGTCAGATTTTCGTAAAACAGAAAAAATTATATTTTTTGTTTCAAAATAAAATACTTCAGCAGTGTTCAAACTTAGAAGTCCGAGATGTTAATTAAAAATGCGTCCTATTTCCTGGATTCGTCTCGCCAATTTTATACCTACCATTTTTCTAGCTTTAAATTTTTCCAAAATATTAGAAATTCTTGCTTTTCGCAGTAAAATGATGTCTGGGCTTCTCGCTAATTTCTGGTACTCTTCATTTTTTTGCTTGTAGACTCCTTGAGATCTTATGAAAATAATACTTAGCTTGAATTATCACAAAAGCCGATTGAAATGTTGGAAAAATACGCAACTAGTCATTCTAAAATATTTTTTAAATGGTTCAAAAGATTAACAACATTTAAATTTCATGAAATTTAATAATGATGCTTTGTTAAAACTGAACAAAAAAAAATGCAAAAATTAATCGAAAATTTCGTAAAAAATGTTTAAAATGGGGGAAAAAATTGTTAAAATTCTGTTCAAATAGGTAACCATAAAATTTGTCAAAATATCTTTGAAATTCTTCAAATAATGAAACATTTTCAAAAAATACTCTGGAAAGATAAAATATTAGGTACGAAATTTTTATATGTAATATGTTTTGAGAATATCATTCAGCAAGCAAAAAATTAATCAAATCCTTTGTAAACTTTATTCTTATTGATTTAAAGAAAATAGAATCGTTCAATACAGCATTAAAAATGCTCTTTAAATTCCGAAAAAGCTGACAGAATTTCCATAAAAATTGTTAAAAATTTCTAAAATTCGTAAACCATTAAAAAACTTGCATCAAATATCTATTTTGACAGATTTTGAAAATTTGAAAAAAGTAAAAGATTTAATATTTCAACAATTTTGGCAAAATTTTGAGTGGTTTGGACACTGTTGAATTTTTTGGGCGGGGGAGGGGGGGGGAGATCGAACATCTTCTTTCAAAACAATAATAATTATAGATTAGGTAACTTTGGTTTTTCGATTTTTTACACCTTTTCCCAACATTTGAATGATTTTTATAACAATTGTAACGATTTTTGTAATTTTTCAAACAATTTCAAAGATATTTAAACATTTTTTTTTTTTTTCATAATTTGGATCACTGCTGTAAGTAGACAAATTTCAAACAACGTTGATACCATTTTGGGTATTTAAAAAATATTTCAATAAAATTCAAGACTTCAGTATTTGTAGGTAAATTGAAATCCATTTCTCGAAACACGATTGTCTATTTAATTAGAGAATTGCATTCGGTTGAGGAAAATTGTGCACATTTTGGGGCTTTACTGTGGACAACCAAATCAATAAACTGCAGAATATATATTTTTTAATTCGGTGTCAAGATAGTTGCACTTATGTATAAAAATTTCACTCCTGACTCCACGAGTCTTAAAATCTGACTGATCAAAAAAATTTGAAAATATGACAAAAGTTGATTTTTTTCAAAAATGAATGGATGTCTTTAGCCAAAAATACCACTGACACTTTCCATCTTTACCTATGTCAGGAGTCCTTGAAAAACATCATTTTTTTCTTGTTTTTATCAATAAGTACCGGCTGCCTAAAAAATTCTTATTCCTTCGAGGAATTTTGCGAATGAAAATCGTAGATTGGTAATATGTAAAAATTGATGAAACAAATTGAATGAAGTAAATTTCACTTAAAACGACCGAAATGTTAAATATTCGCATTCGTTTATAAGTCTTAACGTAAAAATTATAATTTTTCAACCGGATATTCGTTTCCTTGCATTAGTCACAGCCGCCAACCTAAGATTTTTTAAAAATAAAAAACCTACGGGAGTCTGAAATTTTCGGGCACCGGGTACCTATTTAGTAAAAAAATAATAAAAAACTTTTTCCTGGAATGATGTTGTAATTATTGCTATAAATAGGATCTTTAAACCATAAAAATCATGGACAGCGATTTTTAATCAACACCACTTTTCGAACAGGTCAATGGGTCATTTTTTTCAAAATGAAGAAAAATTCCATGTAGACAGTTTTTTCCAAAAAAAAAACAAAAAAGACGGAAAACCTGTGAAAAATTTGAATCCATGATTTTTATGGGTTAAAATATTCATACTAACACATCATTTCAGTGAAAAAATTTTCAAATAATTTTTTTGCGATTTCGTCCTGAATTGAAAAAACAATTTTTCAAGGATCCCTCAAAATTGTTTTCAGATTCTCAAAATGTTTCGAAATTGGAGAAATTTCAAGGTTTGATGGAGTGGGTCAAGTGTGGAGTCAGGGGGCGAAATATTTTACACGCCGGTTTGAAGTTTAGACGCAATCTTCCCCGTAACATCCCCCTCTCCTCGCCCCTTTAAATTACCTATCCAAAAACTGCAAAACAATTACTTACCTCAGAGTCTAAGACATTTTTGCAACTTTTTCATGACATGACTTTTTTTTGTTCTTTTTATGATCCATATTTTCCAAAAAAAAAAACTATCATGGCCAGAATTGAAAAAAATGTGAACATTTTTCAAGAGTTGACAGAAAAATGTTTCTTGTTGTTGTATCTCAAAAAATGATTTTTTTCATGCTTTTGAATTTTCATCATTACCTAAAATTTTTTAAAAGAATTACGTATTTTGAGGAATTTCTATAAGCAGAATTTTTCTTATGTACGGAGATATTGAGCAGAATTCTGTAAGAATTACTGCGTAAGTAATTCATATGACCTTCAATAGTCTACAGTCCAAGAGGCAAAAAGTGCTCTAGAAATCGAAATTAGTGTGCATTTTCACTGCACAAAAAACCCAGTTGGTTTGTTGTAGGTATGGGTTCCGTAGTTTCAAAAAACCCCATTTTGTATTTTTACCCTGGCACAATGGAGAGCTGAGGCCTGAAAACACCCCTTTTTCCCAATTTTTAAATTTGGTCTTGGAGAAATAATTTTCACATTCTGGCAGCAGACACTCCCCCGACTCCAAATAAATGTCATATTCTTTGAGTCATGAGCACAATGGAGTACTGCCCCCCCCAATGTGTGATTTCTTGCCAAATTCGATCATTTTTAGCACAATAATGCTTCTGTAGACGTCATACGGTATGCTGGACAAAAAAAATCAAACGTAAATGTATTCTTGGGTTCATTCCGCGTCCAATGAGCCAAAGTTTGAGGGTTAACTGTTGGCACAATAAGTCGTGGTGGAATTTCAAAGTTTTGAAAACGCGCGATTTCCTCCCCCTTTCATTGAAAAATAAGTTATGAAAAAAAATCCGAAACTTGGGTTGCGATCTATCAGAATGGGTTAAAATTTCACGAGCAAAACGAAATTATTGATGAAAATTAAATTTGAGCAATTTTACCCCATTTTGAGCTCTAAATTGGGTCAGTTTTTGAGTATTTTCAAAGAATTGTCATGTGATCTATGAAAGTGTGGTAGAATTTCACTAGAAATTTAAAAATACCATCCAAATCTTTTTTTGAGCTACTTTTGAGAATTTTGAGCCTTAAATTGAATCAATTTTTAATTAATTTAAAAAAGTTGACGAGTGGCCTACGTAAAAGGGATAGAATTTCGCCAAAGATTTTAAAATGCAATCCAAAACTTTCTCAAATAACTTTCCAGTTTGAGTAATTTTAAGTGCAAAATATTTTATTATTCAATTTTGATTTTTGGGTTCTCTATGAAATTTCTATCTATACAGATATAGGTCTATCTAAAAGTCTACTAAATCAAAGGCCCAAAATTCTCAAAAGTTGCTCAAAAAAAGTTTTGGACGATATTTTTGAATTTCTGACGTTTCCATTTTAGCAATAAAATTTCAAAAAACGCACTGCTGCTTATCGCGAACCAATTAGTGTATTCGAGTAAATAATTTCACAATCGATACAAAACTGTATGATTCGCAATTTTATAATTTTACAAAACCTAAATTATACTTCGTATAGGCACTTAAATGAATATTGTTTGCTTTTGTCACCGAATCAAGTAATTATTTAGTAACTATCCAATCTACAACATTTGCTTGTTTTCAATTTCCTTACCATGAACAATAGCTATGACAAAAGCACCCAAATTATCGGTATATCTGATTATAGGATCTCGGTAAACCTCTACTTGAAAATTGCTAACGAAACGTCGAGTCAAGTTCATATTTGGGTACTGGATTCGCGCTATATTACTTCGATAAATCACGGTGTCGTTGATCACGATGGAATCTTTATCGGTACGAACGTTAAGAGAACCTCCGACGAAAGCGGTGTCAAATTCCCGAACCACTACACCGTCGAGTTTAATAGTACCACCGGCACCTTGTATGACTGCGGCCTTTATTGCACCACCGAATGGATTAGGATACATATCCGAGCCAGACAAAGTCATACGTTGGTTGTTGCTGTTAGGTTCCTCGGTCGTTGAATTTTCCGGTATACTCAGATATGGTGGTTGTGGAGGTTGCATTGACTCGCGCCCTTGCGCAGCTTGGCCAAATGACAAATCGCACTGATTTCGAGATAAATTCGAATAGAGAGGAAAAAAGGTTTAGATTCAAGATGATTAAGCCTACGATACATCTATCTAATAGGGTGGGGAAACCAAAAATTTTGATTTTTGAAAATTTACCCCCCCCCCCTCGCAAAAGTTGTTGGCTGGAAAAACTAGAAAAATAAAATAAAAAATTTCAAAATCGATTTATATCTTCCGATCGCGCAGGAGCTTTCAATTCTTCAAAAATTGCCAAAAATTCGAAATTTTGAAAATTTCGAAAAAATTTAAAATGGACTAAAATTAATTTTAGATCTTTTGTAGTGACGATTTCGACCAAAAAGCACATTTTTTTTGAAAAAATCAATGTTTTATAACTTTTTTCAATTTTTTTCAGAGGTGAAGAAATATGAGAAATTTAAAAAAACTATAAAACATGGATTTTTCAAAAAAGTTGTGCGTTTTGCTTTAAATATGCCCTAAATAAGCTCTAAAATTAATTTTAATTAATTTTGATTTTTTTTTTAAATTTTTTAAAATTTCTGAAAATGTTGAATTTTTGACAATTTTCGAAGAATTGAAGACTCTTGTGCGATCGGAAGATACGAATCGATTTTGAAATTTTTAATTTTATTTTTCTAGTCTATCAAGCCAACAACTTTTGGGAGGAGGGGAGAGTAACTTTTCAAAAATAAATTTTTTTGTTTTTCGGTCCACCATACTACCTAACCGAGAAAAGGTAATGTAAAGGTATGATTTACCTGGGAACAGGCGACGATCACAAAAATAAATACAATTGCTTTGACCATATTGTCTGACACACGTACCACAATTTTTCAACAATAACGAAAGAGTAAATACATAGATATGTCAACTTCGAGCGCATTCTTACTTATATACGATAGCAAATGGTTATAGGAAGGTATTTGTAATGAAAAATACGCAGATTTCTCAAAATTACGGCACTCCATCGCAATTATTTCAATAGAATGAGCGATCGATTGGAAAATGTAGGAAAATTTCAGAAATAACGATGATTGCGAATGTAGCTAGCGTTCGACGAATTACACTTCGTTATTACAAAATTACCTATTCGTTGACAAGAGTCGACTTACGTATCTTTATTTCTCTCTCATTTCTAAATCAGTGAAATTTATCAAAAATCAGTGAAAAACAGTCAGAATTGCAGTACAGTAATAAATCAGTGAAAAATGTTTCAATGAGAGCAATTAAATGAAAGAAGGTAACGGGAAATCAGTGAAAATTCACTAAAAATTTAGTAATATTTATGAAATTTATTGATTTTTCAGAGAAATTTGTTGAAAAATCAGTGAAATTTGTTGAAAAATCAGTGAAATTTGTTGAAAAATCAGTGAAATTTGTGAAAAAATCAGTGAAATTTGTTGAAAAATCAGTAAAAAAAATCGCTTAAAATCATTGATTTTTACTGATTTTTCCTGTACTGTAATCTTGACTATTAATCAGTGACTTTTCACTGATTCAGAATAAGAGAGTAGGTATTACTTATTTTACCACCGCACCGTCTAAATGTGGTTTCCATCGTGTATTCGTGTAGCACGAGAATTTGAATAAAATGTCCGAAGTCTCCGGAAAACCCCAAATTTTCATTTTGATAATAAAACTGCCGTCAATTTTTATCAACTATGAATGCAAATGAAAAAAGGTTCACAAATTACCTACTTACTTAAGCCAGAAATAATTAATTGAAGTAAAATTACACATTGAAGAATTTTTACAACGCAACTTCCACACCAAAAAGAGCCCTAAAGGTGGCGGGAAAGGTTCCAAAAGCTACATGCGAGTCGAAATCAAAACTAGGAAATAGATTCAGAAGGTAAAATATAAACATGTTCCCGGCCAATTTTCCGAAACCAGTTTCTCGAATGTCCATTTTTCCTAATCCTTTGTTCCCGAAAAAAATTCTTTGCAGTCTATGTTTAATTCGACAGTTAGCTCCTCTTCCCCGGAAACACGTTTATTTTCGTGAATTTAGTGACATTAAAAACAGAAATCTAAGTAGGAGATCAAGGTTTTCGATTCCTCGTTCAATGTCGATCACATAACAAATAATTTTTGATCCTTCGCTCCTTTTCACTTTCTTCTGGGAAATTTCGGAAATGAATTTCAGAGATACAGAAACAAACAACTTGATATAAAATTC
>JAVBJF010000731.1:0-69571 GCA_033439095.1 Pseudococcus viburni | reverse complement strand
TGGGTAAAGGGGCATATGTCACGGTAGGGATTGTCCCACTTCCCCCGGCAACAACACTGATCGTAAGGTTGGTGTTGGTAACACTGGGTGGATGTTTCTAGCGAAGCTACGATGCTCTATCCGAGCGCCGAGCTCGTCAGTGGCTTTCCTAATGTTTATTCGTGAAGGAGGTCACTTCCAAGTAGTTGAGCACATGTGAGGCTTTTTAGTG
This sequence comes from Pseudococcus viburni, assembly GCA_033439095.1. NCBI lineage: Eukaryota > Metazoa > Arthropoda > Insecta > Hemiptera > Pseudococcidae > Pseudococcus > Pseudococcus viburni. The sequence goes on along the minus strand of JAVBJF010000731.1, from coordinate 69,360 downwards.
TGATCGTGTGTTGAGCTGTAAGGCTCCGTATTTCAACAGCATACTTTGTATGCTGAACGTATTGCTTCCAGAACTGTGAGAAGGCTTTGTGAGCCCGAGCATTTGCTCCTCTCATCCGGGTGAGGAACTAATGATCGGCTCACCCCTTTCAGTTTTTCGAAGAAATTTTCGTTTTCATTTTTAAAAAAATAAAAAAAGTGTACTCGGAATTGAAAAAATTAAAAAAAAATCACTTCAGTTAAAAAACGTTGATTTTTTACTCCCCCCCCCCCCATAAGCCAGCTTAAATGTGTCGCAGTGTGGAATTCTGGTCAGACTTTCCCTCCCTCTAAAAAAATGTCAATTTTTAACAAATGCAGGCGTTTAGCTTTGACTTTTTTATTCCGATCACCTTCAAGATTTTTAAATTTCCCAAAATTAATCTTCGATTTTTGATTGAGGGGGGGGGGGGGTGATATATCAAGAACTAAGAAACTGAAATTGGAAAAAAATGAAACCAAAATGGAGAAATGGAAACTGAAATGAAGAAAAAAGTGAATTAAGATGCAAATTGAAAATTTAACCAAGTTCAATTCTCAAGTACCTACTGTATTTTTTTTCTTTTTTGATAATAACAGAACTCTCCGGCTCAATTTTCGACATTTCTATGTCTATAATTCAATTGTGGTGAAATTTAATGAAGAAAAAATGCACTTTTTTCCCAATCTTTAAAAAAATTTCCTTAATTAAAAAAATATCAATATCGAGAAAATTTGTCCGGAAAAAAGTCGTTGCCTTTCGCCCCTTTTTCTTCTCCACAACAGCAAATTACGTATAGGTTGAAAAATCACAAACGAGAATTCGATTAATTAAATAAGAGACTACATTCGGTAGAGATTTTTTTCGCCTTTGCCATTACACTCGTGCTTGGGTAACATTAACGTGTCCATATATTTGGCAATTAGATCACGCACAACGTCGATTAATAACCGTCCAAAATGGGGGAAAAAAATTCGTACAAAAGACGCCTTAATTTAGGAAAATAGCGCGGAATTTCGCTATATATTCGATTGTACGTATTTTCACGAACAATATTAACGAACGTGCTGAACACGTGCTGTATGCTGTGAGACCATACGAAATATGACGAGGAAGGGTCTAACCAGAGTGAAAAAAATTTCGTACGAGGCTTAAATTTAATTATACGAAGAGTTCCTTTAAACCTTGGTTAGCGTACAAGGTCGTCGTTTATAGTAGGTCCTATTTTGTGTATAAAGTTTAAGTATAAATTGCTGCGGCGTGTTTTACGTACCGTAGGTTACGAGTTCGTATCATGCGACTTGTGTACTGTACTGGTATCGTAGGCTCGCTACGACGGCGAATTATTTTACCCGGCAGATCAATGGGTTTTCGGTGTAATTAGACGCGATGAAGGCGTCTGGCGTAACGAATTTTAATGGCCGAAATATTCGTCGTCGTATGTGCCAAGTTTATCGCTTTAATTGCGCGAAAAGCAAGTGTGCAATTGCGAATTGCGTCCGGCCTTTTCTGAGCCGCCATTCGAGCGAAAATGTCGCACAGGCTGGATCCTTAATAGACTACACACGGTGCCGCAATACCTTACCCTGCTGTACGTGCAACCGCCGCATTAATTATTCATAGACCGAGTGTTAATGGGGGCTACAATACCGGTATAGTGATTCCACTTCAACACTTTGTTAGCATAAGGATGAAATATCGTGTAGAACCGTCTCCCATCGTCGTGTCCCGTCTTCGTCCGCTTTATCTTATTATCTCGTGCACCTCGTAAGTAAACCGAAAGCTACTTTGGCGTAGGTCTAGGTTTTGTGTATTATGTTTCCTGAGAGTCGAGTAATACGTCATTGCAATAATGTGAACTTATGCTTTACATATTCTTGACTCCGGGTCAATTTCCCGAACGACCGAATTCCCGAAAAGAAAAATTTTCGTAAAATGTATTCCCGAATCCATTTTTCCGAATGAAAAGGAAGAACTGGTCAATAAGCGTGATTTGGTCTCGAAAACCAATTTCGACCGTTCCTATAGGCTAAAAGGGTCGCCTATTTTGGTAAATAAGTTCGACAACAATATTAAATCGTTAACTGAAGTATTGCCAAAATGTTTGTTTTCTTCAATAATTTTTTCTTTTTTCACCAAATTCAGATAAAAATTCCACGTTTTCTAAAAACAACTTCTTAAGGATTAGAGAACCCCTAGAAATTTTTTTCAAAATCATTGGGCAATTTTTCACCAAATTACGCTCTTTTGGAAATTTTAAACCGCGATTTTGAAAATTTTGAACCCCATTTTTGTAATGAAGCGTCAAAAAGGCAATTAGTCCAGGTAAATAAGAGAAAAAATGTACCAAACCCCCAAAAAATTCAATCCTGATTTTTTTTTCGCGTTTTACGTCCGTAATGGTCCACCTCACAATATACTAAAATGGGCACCCCCATAACCCTCCGATATCCCCAGGAGAGGGATAAATGTCTGCTGAAAACTGGTTTTTCGTGAATATCTCCTCAAATAAGCCTCAAAATTGAAAAATAGTTATGAACAATCTTGTTCTACGTGTAATTTCCTATCAGAAGATTTTTGTTTTTTCAAAAACACTCACTTCCTTGACCAAAAATTAAGGGTAAAAAACACCAATTTTTTAACAATTTACAGTATTTTTTGAAAAAATCTAAACTTTTGTGAATATCTCCTCAAATAAACCTCAAAATTGAAAAATAGTTATGAACAATCTTGTTCTACGTGTAATTTCCTATCAGAAGATTTTTGTTTTTTCAAAAACGCTCACTTCCTTGACCAAAAATTAAGGGTAAAAAACACCAATTTTTTAACAATTTACAGTATTTTTTGAAAAAATCGAAACTTTTGTGAATATCTCCTCAAATAAACCTCAAAATGAAAAAATGGTTATGAACAATCATGTTCTACGTGTAATTTCCAATCAGATAAGGTCATTTTTATTCGAAAACACCCACTTCTTTGTCCAAAAATTAAGGGTGAAAAATGCCTATTTTTCCAATACATTTACAGTATTTTTGGAAATCATGGAAATACGAAGCTGAAAATATCGTTTTTGAATCCTTGCGACGCAAAGAAATGTTTCGTATCACCAATAATAAGCAATAACATCGCGTTTAAAGTACTTTTTCTTTCCACAACCTCGTTTTTTAAATTCAGTATTCAATAACCTCCCTTATAATTAACGGTAGGGGTTGAAATTCTTGCGGTGACTTTCTTGGAATACCCTGCCAGCATGTATAAAAAAATTACTCTTCACTGGTATAATTTTGGATACTTTCAGCTTCGTATTTCCATCATTTCTAAAAATACTGTAAATATTGGAAAAATTGGCGTTTTCCACCCTGAATTTTTAGGCAAAGAAGTGGGTGTTTTCGAAAAAAACGAACCTATAAGATAAGAAATTACACGTAGAACATGATTGTTCATAACAATTTTTCCATTTTGAGGCTTATTTGAGGAAATATTCACAAAAGTTTCGATTTAAAAAAAAAATACTGTAAATTGTTGAAAAATAGGTGTTTTTATCCTTAATTTTTGGTCAAGGAAGTGAGTGTTTTTGAAAAAACAAAAAATCTTCTAATAGGAAATTACATGTAGAACAAGATTGCTCATAACCATTTTTCCATTTTGAGGCTTATTTGAGGAAATATTCACGAAAATCCGGTTTTCAGCAGACATTTGCCCCTCCCCTGGGGCTAGCGGAGGGTTATGGGTGTGTCCATTTTAGTATGTTGTGTAGTGGACCATTACGAACGTAAAACGCGAAAAAATCAAGATTGATTTTTTTTTTTTGGGGGGGGGGGTTAAATCCTAAAATGACTGGACTAAATGACATTTTTTCCATAAAAATAAAGGCCATCTATCCATAAGTAGCTAGGTAAGTATACCATAATGTTTTCAGTTTTCAAATATCCGTTTTTAGTTTTGGTTTTCAGTTTTTTCAAATTTTTTTCCTTTCGCATTTTCTGAAAGTTTATTATTTATTTGAGGTGGTTTTTTTTTAGAAAAATTGACCACTTGGTCACAAAAGTATTTACTGAATTCTGAATCTACATATATGAAATTACGTTTCAAATGAGCTATTAGTGACCGTTTTTGGTTTTTTTCATGCAAAATTGACGATTTTATTGTAGGAATTTGTAATTTGTTGTTGAAAAAACGCGTTCAAAGTTGGAGTTTTGGAGTGAAAATTTTCAATAAAAAGTACGTATAATATTATGAGTAAAATTTTGATTTTTTTTAATCTGATGAGAAATTCGCTGAATTTGAAATAGTTACTTCTGGAGCCATATCAGGGTTCCGAAAATTTCTAAAATACCCCCAATTTTTTTTTTTTTTTGGTAAGTATTCAAAATATCAACAACAGGGTTTTTAAACCTAACTCCTAAATTATTTTGACGTAAAATGGATTTCGACTATTCAAGTTCAAATTTTTTCAATACCTATCTTTAATTTTATTTTTCTTAGCATAGCTGTATCCAATTTCAAAACTTTTCCATTAGTATTTTTTTTTTAATTCAAATTTTCCAACTTTGACTTTTTAAAACAATTTTTCGATTTCATATATTTATTATTACGTTTTAAAATTTCTTCTCCTGACTTATTGAGGTGGAAAAAATGTTTATAAAACACAAAGTTGAAAATTACTTTAAGAATTCAAAGTTGAAAATTTCTTTAAGAATTCAAAGTTGAAAAATTGTTTACTAAACTTTCAATTGGAAAAATTTCATATACCTTATTGAAAAAAATGAAGAAAAATTTTAAAATTATTCGAGGCAAAATTAGAGTCGGAAAAATCTTTTAAAACTGTGAAGTTGGAAAAAATTGAAAAATTGAAGACTAAAATTTTTACCATTCTCAAATTTTTTCCACTTGAATTTTTTCTAACTTGAATTTTCTTAAGATTTTTTCAACGCAAAATTTTTTTCAATAAAGTCAACTTCTGTTTTTCAAAAGGATTTCCACGTTAATAATTGGAATAAATTTTTAAAAACATTAAATTGAAAAAAATTGAGAAAATTGAAGTTTAAACTGGTAGAAAATTTTTTATATTCGATACAATTTTTTTAAAATTTAGAATTATAATGTAATTGAAAAATTTGGGATTGAAAAAATTTGAACTTGGAATAAATTTTGGACTTGATTCGTCGAAATTCCATTTGCTTCAAAATGATTTAGGAGCTAGTTTCCACAGCGGGCATACCATAACAAAACAAATTCGAACTTGAGAAAAAATTGTAAATAATTCGAGCAAACGAGCATACAATTGTAACAAAATAAATTTTTTAAAAAAACTGAAACTTGACTGAAATTCATTTCAGTTTCTCAAAAGGGGTTCAAAATTTTCAAAAAAGCATCATAACTTGGCAAAAAATCACCCAAAAATTTTGAAAAAATGTTCTAGGGTTCCAAAAACTCTCAAGAAGCTATTTAGAAAAACACGAAATTTTTATTTGAAAAAAAAAATTGTGAGACATCATGCGAACTAATTACCCTCTCCTCCATGTTTCATGAATATCGTATGTAAAAAATCTGGAAAACTGAACAAAAATAGTCTGGAAAATGTGAAAAGTCAGGAAAAATTATTTCTGAAATATTGTGAACATCTTGAAATTGCTTTTTCAGGCAAAAAGAATGTAAATTAGAGTAAGAAAATTCAAATAAAAGGATTATACTTTTTTGGAATAAAATTTTGCGATTTTGAGCAAGCCAAAAAATAGCCAAAATGTTCATTTTTCGTTCAAACCTACAATTTTGCCAAAATTTTTGATCTTTCTTTTTTTCGAAAACATTGATCTCAAATCAGAAAAAAATATTTATCTTCGTTTTAAAACAACAGACTGATAAATTCCCACGCAATTTTTCCATAATTTCATTCGATTAATTCCTCATATAATTCTCTCCCTTTCCCTAGAATTTTGACTTAATTACGTCCCCGAAAGAGAAATTGATGGATCGGAATACCCCTTGGAATATCCATAAACCATCTCCAATGCATCCAACTTTTACACACCACCAACACCGACCGTATTCAAACCTCGAACAACCAAATAAGAAAAAAAAACTCCCCGAAGAATTACCGACGATCCTTTCTCAATACAAAAAAATTAACGATCCGAGCATACGACAGAATTCGAGCAGACTACAGTTACGCAGTCAAGTTCGTATAAACGAAATTCGCATCGACTACGGTACACAGCAAACAAACTTGCTCTGCAGTGAAAAAAAGAAAAAAGAGAAACACGAGAAATTGCTCTCCACTCGATTGACTCTTAAGAATTTATCGAAATTTACATTTCGTTTTACCAATGATTTCAATACGTATACAGGCTTTATCGAAGCTGTCCGGGGTAGAACGAAAGGAGCAGGATGAACGAACAGTTTACAGCCAGACAACCGCATAGAAATTCGTTTCGTTTTGTCTTATACCGATATTCGCATTCGTTGCTTCACTGGTTGACTGGACGTGCTAGATGATGTGATGGAGGTGGAGAGAGGGGAAAATATACGTTCCATAGTCGTGACAGTACGTAGCGGAAAATTCGGTGAAAATAAGAATTTTCCATTTGCTAGATGAAAATTTTAAAAGAAAAAACAGGCTGGCATTTGAATGCAAAAGTAACCATGCCATGTACGAATTGTATGAACAAAAATAATCAATTTGGTGGGCAAAAATATTATCGTGTTTTTGGGCGATGCACGGTGTACTCGTGAAGGAAATTTTCATCACTTTAAAATTTCAAAATTTTTCCAGCTTTTAGGACCCCTCTACCCTCCCCCATTGCATTCCTCCGAAATATTTATACAGATCGATTCTGAAGTCTGGTAAGAATTCAGCCCCGTGCCAAAAAAAATTGTCCTATTTTACCTTGTCCAAATCTACAGAACCTTATCAAACGAGGATAATAATAGCGATTTCAAGCATTATCATTTTTCTTTGACATTGAAACTTGCGACATGAAGTTTCAATGTAGGAAAGGCCAAAGTCTTTTCTCGTACTGAACTTTTCGGAAGTTTAGATAATTAATGGTCTTTAAACATTTCTTGTTTGAATTGCTTTTCGAGTTCAAACCATTTCTTCAAAAAAATTTCATTTGAAAATTGTTCAAAACTTTTTTCAAGAGAGTTTCTCTTTTATTTTTTTGCGTTTTAAACTTTTTACGAAGTAATAGTTTTAAGCCTTTAATTATTAAATTCGCTGAGACCTTTTTTTTTTAAAAAAAAATAACGTCTCGAAACTTTCTGATGAAATTTTTCTACTTTAAATGGGTCACCTTTATGGAATTATTTTTGATATTTTTTAAACACATTATTTTGAATATCTATTTACTTACTTGCAAAACAATTTATCATTTGGAACCATTTTCGATTCATTTTTAAAAAAATAAGGAGAGAGGAGGAGGTTCGGCCAAAAAAATTATTTTTGATATTCTTATTTTTGTAGAAAATTGAAAAATCCGAAAAAAAAACTTATATGCAGGCCAGATGTTGGCTCCTAAGTGCCTCAAAAATAATTCTACCTCCCCCCCTCCCACAAGAAAATTCACAATTTTTTAAAATTCTGATGTAGGAACTTTTTCTAAGAATTCTGTAAAGCCAATTTAATACCAAAAATACTCCCAACCTATAAAATTTGGAGATTTTTATTTTTATTTTCGCCCGAAACTTTTAAGAAAAATTGAAAAAATTGATTCCTAAATGTCCTGCAAAGAACTCCAATCCACAAAAATGTGGATTTTGAAAAAAAGGAGACGAAAACTTAAATTTTTAGAGTTTAAAGTCCTTTTTAGGACACATAGGGATATGGCAGAGCACTAAAACTAGATCTTTTGAATTTCTGATGAAATTTCCTATCAAATTACGATTGATATTTCTCAAAATAGCCACAAAAGAAACGCTTTTAAATTTTTAACGAGTTTTTCTCGGAAACTTGATTGTACAGCTTCCTTTCCTCTTCTTGAGACGACTTCACATGTGCAGTTTTTTGAAATTTGATTAATTACAAATTTTTCTGGAGATTTTAATTTTTAAAACTTTCAGTTTTTTTGGTGGAATTAATAAGGTATTTTGCATGAAAATTAATTTGTTTTAAAAAAAATTATTATTGTGTTTAAAAATACTTTGTAAGTATTCAAAATATCAAATCATTTTCTTAAATTTTCACGATGAATAGAAAAAGCATTTCTTAAAATATTTTCTAAGTGAACGATTTTTTAGAATTTTTTTTTCGTTTTAATCTTTTTAAAAACAGTTTTTCCATGTATTTTCCTACTTGAAAACTGTTTCTTTATTTTTGAAAATTTTGGTCGCTATATTTTAATTTTTTCTTCTCCAAAATAGTTTGGGATTCGGTATTATATTTTTTTTACATGTTTAGGTAAGTACTTTTTATGTTGGAAATTTTTAATTTTTTTTTCATTTTTAAGAAGGAAGTGAAAAAATAACGATTGACATTTCTGTTTTTAGAAAAGAATCATTATGCAGATTTGCCAGCTTGATTTTCAATTTTTTTATCTCCAAAATTTAACTTCTTCGATTTTTGAAGAACAATTTCTCCCCCCCCCCCCGGCAGCTGTGAATGAATTGATTCTCAACGAAGTATTCGTGTGAAAAAACAGGCGAATTGATCGCAATTTTTTCGCAGTATGTACGAATTGATCCCCCCATTTTTTTCAAAAATTTCTTCAACTCTGAATTTTTGGGTGAAAATTTTTTCCAAAAATTTGTTTTAAATTTCGACTACCTACAATTTTTTTGTATCATTTTCAATTCTAATATTTTTCTCGAGTATTTTCTGCACCTAAACTTTTTTCCACTTACAATTTCCTCAGATTTTTTCATGTTTATACTTTTTCTGAATTTTTCCCCAAAATTGTTTTCAATCTTGGAATTTTTCTTGAATTTTTTTCCAACTCTTAAAATTTTTTCTCCAATTTTTTCTGCTTAAAATTTTGTTTTTTTTTCAAACTCTCGGTGTTTCTTTCCAATTTTTTTCAAAAAATCTCAAATTATTTCCATAAAATTTAAAAACAGCCTTTTAGGATTTGAAGTTGGTACCTAAAGATTTTGAAAAAGTTTTAAATTGGATAAAAATATTGAATTGAAAAAAAAGAAAAAGATAAGTATGAAATTGAAAAAAATCGAAGAATGTTTTAGGTGAAATAGATTTACTTAGGTGTTGAAATTACCAAATGTTTTGAGAAAAAAATGATTCATCAAAAGACTAGAAATGATGGCATTTCAAAAAAAAAGAAGGATGAAGCTTTAAACCACAAAAAGTAGGATGAATTGGGGTCATTATAGGGCATGTGGGAGGCAGATCGGAAAAGTGAGTTGATAATCGAGCTCATCACCCTCAAATTAGTAGAAATCAATATGTCGCACGATATTTTCATTTTTTTGAAAGGGTTTCTCAAAATTGGAAGGTTCAGGGGGCACTAAGGGGCCGAATCCAAAAAATGAGCAAATATTCAAACTCAGATGTCACATGTTAATTTTCATTTTTTTGAATTTTGACCTCATCAAGGGGGTTAATAGGGGGGTTCAGTGGAGTCGGATGAAAAAAATTAGCACATATTCGAACTCAGCGCCTTCGAATTAATGGAAATCGATGTGTGCTACTTCATTTTTGCAATTTTTTTGAATTTTGACCAAAATTGAAGACCTCTGTGCCCCCCCCCCCGTCTAGAGATCCCATCTTTAAAAGTAATTAGTTAAAAAATACATAAAAAGTTTCCCTTGCAGTAATTTTTTCAGATTTTTAAATGGTGGCCCTTAGCTTTTGTAATTATTATAGAAATTGAGCTTTCATCGCAAAATCTCAGCTTTGAACTTTTCAAAATGTGTTTACTAATTTTGAATCTCCTTTCAATTCTCTACAAAACCGCACCAACAGATTCATTTTTGACTAAACCAATCTCGAGATATAAGCCTTCAAATCTGAGCCGTTTTACAAGAAATCCCAATTGTGCGAAAATTACGAGGGTCGTCCCCACTTCCTGAAGGATTAGGATCAAAATGACGGTGATTCTTTCATTTGATCATCTAGGGGAACCCATGAAAAAATTTTGAGCACAATTGGAAGACCAAAGGTCAAAACCTGGTCGAATTGACTTGGAATGAGCCTAATGCTGAATGAGGCTAGGCATCAATTCACACATTTCTGATTCAGGGAATCAACTCACCCCTCCCTCCACCTGCTTTTACACTACGTTGAAAAATTAGGCATAAAAAAATAATTCGATTTTCAGTATTCAGCAGTTTAAAATATTTATTCCATGGAATCTCGATAGAAAACTCTCTTTTTTAAACGCTCTCCTCTCCCACGTCTCACCCCTGCTAGGCTGCTACTTTCATATAAATATTCAATACCCTTCAACCTAATCATCAAACAATTCTGTACTTCCAGCTCAAACCACCTCATCGATACAACATTGAAAAATTATTCTGTCTTTTGTTTCAGTGTCATGTTCGACTGTAACCGTAACTAAATGTCAAGCGGCGCTAAAAACACTCCAGACGTTTCCTTTTTTCAATCCTACCTGCTTATGTCGAGAACCGCAATTAGACCAGAAATGTAACAGCTTTCGTACTTTTTTATTTGACCATCCGTGCCTTTTCGCGCAACGACGAGGTAAGTCAGTAAGTCACTTTATCCGTAGCTAGCAAAAAGGACGTGTGCGTGTCATTCGTTTCGACGTCGACGAACAGTTAAAAGAACTATACGAGTATATTCGAAATGTGAGGGAAAAAGGGAAAAAGCGCGCTAAATTGTTTCCATACGTCGAAATTACATTACTGTACGTGGTATATGACGTCGGACGTGTGCATGTGTGCGTCGTAATAATAAAATTCACTAATTTTGTTTTCTTAAAACTCGCGTTGTTCGTTGGTATGCTTCTGGCTCTAAATATTACCTTATCATAGTAACGAATTTTTATTACATTCGGTACAGTACCTAAGTCTGCCTGTATAAATGCATCGAATCACGCGAACGTACCCGATGAGGTTGAATTTAAGTAGTAATTAAAATTGATACGCCTGCGTACGATTTTCACTCGCGATCGAGATTTATTGTGGTCAGTTTGGCTACGGGAAGAATGTTTAGGTAGTAAAATATACGCCAGGAAAAAAAATTCCGAAGGGATTTGGAGTTGGAGGGTGGTTATTTGGTATTGGGGTGGATTTCGATCGAAATTGGGAATAAAAAATTTGCGCCCAACGTGGGGCTCGAACCCACGACCCTGAGATTAAGAGTCTCATGCTCTACCGACTGAGCTAGCCGGGCTGCGAGAAATCGACCCGTAAACACGTTGATGAACGTTGGCACCGCGTGATCGTGTTTGTTTGGTGTGAAACACGTGGTTTTCTCGTGTGTAGTGGTGTTTTCAAGGTATTAGTTTAGTCAGTGACTAGTTCCTAGTTATTTTTGCCAAAAGTGGGATTTCAACGATCTTGGTTCAGATTTATTCGAAGTTCTAATTTTTTTTAATTTTTTAATTCCTAGATTTTTTAAAAATTGTATTCAATTTAATAGTATATTATGCAACGAGGGAGATAAAGTGATTTTCGACGAATTTTGAGGTTTATTGCCCGAGCGAAGCGAGGGAAATAACTCAAAATCGTCGAAAATCATTTATCTCCCGAGTTGCATACGATATTTTTCATTGTAGAGGGAGTAAAAGTCGAGTTTGAGCCCTCGAGCGATTCGCGAGAGGGAGTAAAAGTAGACTTTTACTCCCTCTACAATGAAAAAAAATTTAAGATCGAAATTTTCTCAACATTTCTACAATTTTTTCAATTTTATATATTTTTTATTTTTCAAGATTTCTTCTACCTAATTACTTACTTGTTGAGTTAAAACAAAAAATTTGAAAAAAAATGAAATATTCAATGCTGGAAAAAATTTACAGAAATTTTCAAATTGAAAAAAATTGAGGAAAACTTCTATTCTAAGACTGAAAAAATTGAGGAAAACTTGAAATTATTGGGAAAAAATTTTAGTGAGAGGGAATTTTTAAAAATATGAAGTTGAAAAAAATGGAAGAAATCGAAATGGGAAACATTTTTAATCCTAAAATTTTTTCCAGTGCATATTAAAATTTTCCCAACTGTGAACTTTTTTAAAATATAAATTTTTTTCCAAGCTTTTTCAATTTTAATTTTTTTAAATGAAGGGTACTGGAAAAAAAGCAGCCAATTACAAAAATTGTAGATTGGAAAAGGGACTTAGATGTAATCTTTTTATAAGTTACGCCTAGGTCCCTTTTCTAATATACAATTTTTGTAATTGCCTGCTTTTTTCCTTGTACCTTCAAATGTTTTTCAACTTCATGGTTTTTTAAACCTCTTCCAGTTCAGAAATTTTTTCCTTGAATTTTTGTTCATTTTTGAATTTTTAAAAAGTTTTTCAGCCTAATGTTTTTCAAAATTTTTTATAACTATAATCGGAGGGAATTTAATAAAATATGAGATTAAAAATTGGTACAATTTAGAAAAAAATTCAGCCTTGAAGAAATTGAAAAAAATTGAAAATGAAAAAATTAAAATCGTACGAGACATTTGAAGGCTCCGATTACATTTATTTGATTTTATTTTCGTACTCAGAAGGTTCGAGTTATGCGAAATCGACACCCATATTCCCACCTTATATAAACTCAAAATAGGGGTGAGGGGGCTAAAACGGGGTTCCGAAAGTTCAGGTCCCTCGAATATAAATTTATATTGATTTTAATGTCAGATATTATCATAAATCTCATTTTTGGCGAAGAATTTTTTTTCATACTGAAGTATGCGTAAAAAGGGTAAAAAAATACAAAATACACGTTTTTTATTGCTTGGGGCTTCAGTTTTTTTGACGAACTTCCACCACTTCAAAATTTTCAAGATTTTTGTGGAGCACTTATGGATAAATGGCACTCATTTTGAGGAAAAAAATTTCATTACCCCTTTACCCCTTCATTACAAAAGGGGGTTCAAAATTTTCAAAAAGGCATAACTCAGCAAAAAATTGCTCAAAAATTTTGAAAAATAATTTTCAGGAGTCCTTTAAACATTGATAAGTTATCCAAACAACCGCGACATTTTTACATGCATTTGGCGAAAAACGAGAAAATTATGAAAGATTGAGGGTGGGGTTTTTGGCTAGAATGCATTGCAAAAAATTTTAAAAAATTCTCAAAAGTTTGTTACCTCTCCTCGTTCATAGGTACCGTATAAATTTCAAAATTTTCGGTTGCATAAATGACAAAATGGGTATTTTTGAGTAGAAAATCGCATTTTTTCGCCTGTTCTCTCAAACCAAAAAATCTGAAATAATTTGCATTATATTGTACCAAGGTAGGACCATATTTGTACCAAAAAGAAAAAATGTATGTCTTTTAGTTTTGAAATTAGTGCGATTTTAAAGTTTCTAAGTGGGGTTTTGGGTAGAAGGCGGTGCAAAAAAAATTCGAAAAAATTCTCAAAAGTTGGTTGCCTCTACCCGAGTATACCACAAAAATTTCAAAATTTTTGATTCATTAGGTTCCAAAATGTGATTTTATGAAGAAAATCGATATTTTGGGGGTGGAGGTGAAACGAAATGAGGTGAGAGCTGGAAAATTCGCCCTAAAATAATTTCTTGGAGTCCTTAATAATGTATGATGGTTAGTTTCAAAAAGTAGCTCTTAGGTCGATTCGCCTACCTTAACCGGGGGCACCCTTAGGACTTGAATCGCCTAAATCCCATTTTTGGTAAAAATAATTAGGAACAAGTATTCTATGCAGTGAGATTTTTATGTGGCATTTTTTCCCTCGTTTTTTGATCAAATTGCAGTTAATCGAATTAAATATTATTATACTCGTAAGAATGGCCGATTTATCGATTAAAACTTCAGATTCATTATTTTTAAATTATAATTTATTATAATTGCGATTATTAATTTGCAGAAAAAGACCCCTATCCGATCGATTCATTGGTTTCGTGTACCCACGCTCATTCCATCTGCAAAACTGATGCAAATTGTTCAAAAATATACGATCATTTCAAACACGTCTGCAGGACCAACGAAGAAGACAAATGCATACCAGAATTACAGTAAGTTTTCACCTTTCCCTTCATATTTATTTTCATCTCTATTTTGTTTTTAATGAAGCTGAATGCAGCTGTTTTCAATGGTACTTACTACCTACCTCTTAACCACTGTATTTACCCGCCAAATATCAGGAGGGAGGCCAGGTGACAATGTTGTTTATTCCCATATCAAGGTCAATTGTACGTATAACTTGTATTTTGTGCTATAAACGTTAGGTTAGGTTTAGGTAGGGGTTTTCTTCTTATTATATGTTCAGGGACTATTATGAATTACGAGTAACCCTTCTTCTCTTATCGTCTTCGACTCGTCGACTCGTCGTCCCCTGGCGACGGATCAATTCGTTCCTAGAAATAGGTAGCATTTTTGTAAATAATTCATCATTAGTTTTTAGAAGTATCGAATGACCTGATTTATTAGGCAATTTGTATTACATCCTGATATGATGAATGCAGATCGATAATTTCGCCGGGATGTAATATGTTATTAACCATTCAGGTATCGTAATGGTAATGGGTCACTCTTTTGGGTACTTTCGTGTTTCAAGGAGGCGTTTTTAAAGCATATTTCTGTATTTTTTTTTCTGGTTCTTTTAAACGTCCGCGTGAAAATTTGCATTTTTTCTCAGAAGTTTGAGAGGAGTGGGGTGTTGTGAATGGAGTTTGGGTGTGTTTTTGTTGTGAAATTTTTTTCCTGGGGTGGATTTCCAGGGATATGGTATTATTGCGTGAGAAATTTTTAATAATTTTGGAAATCTGAGTAATTTATTTAGAATTTTTCGAAACGTTTTGAAAAATTATTGAAATGTGCGTGAAATGTTTGGAAATGTGTTTATGAAAAATTTGAAATTCTTTTTAAATAAAACAATTTTTTTAAAAAATTAAAAATTTAGGAAAGTGTCAATATTTTTTGATTGGAAGCATTGAACTTCTGTTTAGAATATCAAGGTTTTTATCGTGCCATTCAGTAAAAATTGTCAAGTTTGTGAAAATTAACGAAATCTGAAAAATTTGCCTTCTTATAATCCATTTTTTGAGTATCCAGTGATTGGAGAGAGGAGATGGTCACAGAACTGATGACCTTGGACTAGTGAGATATTAAGAAGGAATTCAAAAAATTTATTGGGGTGAATTTTAAAGGAGAAAAAAATCAGATTTGACAGAAGACGTGCTTGTTTTCATATTTGGTTTCATTGTTTCAAAAAATATTACGTACTTTGATGTCATTTTTAAAATTTGAGTTGAATTCATTTTGAAGTTGATCAAATTAGAAGGAAAAATAGAAATGGGTTCTGTTTCGGTTTTGACTGTGTAATTCTGTAGTTTTCAAATTTGGTTTCGGTTTCAGTCATTGATAGATTAATATAACCAATTTAATGCATAAGTTGTATTCATTGCATTTGATGAATGTGGGGTTTGTCGCGGTTCCTCGACGTATTCAATAACGTTATTTTCAATTTTCGGAGTTTATTTCGGTTTTAATTATTTAATATTTGATTATTTCATAGGAAGTGGGTACCTTTTTTGTTTGAAAATATTGTTTAATTTTGGTTTTCAAAAATGACACTTAACGATTTCACTTTCGGTTAAATTATTTAATTACGTTATTTTCAAGGCTCATTTCTTAATTTAACTTTAAACAACTTCATGTACTTACAGTGGGGTCAAAACTCAAAATTTTGAAAAATTTCGATATGGGTATCGAAATATGTGACGGCGCACAGTAAAAGGGACCTTACGTCCAAAAACCCCTTTTCGAGAAAAACGCGTTTAAAGTTTACCATTTTTGAAACAATTGTTGTAATTTTTTTTCCAGAACGGAAATAAAATAGCGAAATTTTCAGCAAACAACCGTAAGGTCCCTTTTATTAAAATGAACTTGAAATTTGAGCTTTTGAAATTTTTCGAGGTACAAATTGCTGAAAATTGTTATTTTGACCATTTTTGAAACAATTTTGGTAATTTTTTCCAGAACATAAATAAAATTGCGAAATTTTCATCAAAAAACCCTAAGGTCCCTTTTATTTTTCGAAAAAACCCTAACGTCCCTTTTATTTCCAAAATTTTTTTTCCACTTTACTCAAGAAAAATTGGCGTAACTCGCTTAAAAATCACTTTTGAGGTCTGGGACCACTTCCATTCGAATTTTAAGGAAATTTCCTATCAGAATATAAAAAAATGTTGACCTTCCTACCCTAAGGCCCCTTTTACTATGCGCCGTCACATATAGGTATTCGAGGTCACTGACCCCGATTTTGACGTTTATTTTGGGCTCCAAAGGGAAGGTCAAAACTCAAAATTTGGAAAAATTTTGACAAATGTCGATATGGGTATCAAAATGTAGGTATTCAAGATCGTTGATCTCGATTTTGAAATTTATTTTTTGCCTTGGCCAAATTTGGACCCCAAAGAGAAGGGTCAAAACTCAAAATTTTGAAAAAATTTGTTATGGATATCGAAATGTAGGTATTCGAAGTCGCTGATCTCGAATTTGAAGTTTATTTTTTGCCTTGGCCAAATTCAAGTCCCAAAGGGAAGGGTCAAAACTCAAAATGATGAAAAATTTTGATATGGGTATCGAAATGTAGGTACTTATTCGAAGTCGTTGATCTCGATTTTGACGTTTATTTTTTGACCTCGCCAAATTTGGGCCCTGGAGGGTAGGGTCAAAACTCAAAAAAAGAATTTTTTTGAGTATATGCTTTGGAACCACTTTTCATTGTTTGTGATTACTTCGCTGCTGATGTAATCAAAACAGAAATGTTTTATTAGAATCATCAGTGAAATACAGGCTGGTTTTCTCATTTCGTAAAGCGTGAAATTATTCTCCATTGTTGATTTCTAAAAAAAAAAATGCATCAGTTGAGTACATGTTTTTAGAACTAAGTGGATTAAGTAAACGTTTTCCAAAATTCAAATTTTGTCCCCCATTGATGCTTTAATTTAGCTAGACAGGGCGGAAAATAAAGATCAGAATCGGATTCGGTGACCTCAAATGCCCACAGCAACCTCGAATACCTTTATTTCGATACCCATATTGCAATTTTTCAAAATTTTGAATTTTGACATCCCACCTTTTGGAGCCCAGTTTTGGTCAGAGTCAAAAATAAATATCAAAATCCAATTTTCAATCATTTTGAAGGGAAATACAATTTTTCTGCTCATTACATATTGTATGTAATATTTTTTTAGGGCACAAAATTTGAATTTTAAAGGCCTATTCAAAGCGAGCTTTTTTCTACATCATACACAATTGCATTTCCTGTAATATTCGCTGAAAATTATGAAAGTAAAATATTTTTGATGAGGACATAATCAAAAAGTAATCTAATTTTTCAACTCTATACCCAGAATAACGTTATTTCGAGTTGAATTTGGTTTCGATTCTTACAAAAAAAAGTACAAACTAATCTCGTATATTTGACTCTCTAAAAAAATTCTCGCAAACCTTTGCATACTTCTTGCAAACACTACGAAGACATTCAAACATAAAATATTCCTCGATGGAAGAATAATTCAACGAGGTGTCCGATATAGGAAATAAGAATTCGAAAATTATACCGTCAATTTGTATGCCAGAAATAACACTCTAAGCTCTTTCTTTATTGCAAATTCCACCTCGCGAAGCACGTACTTACCTGTGGTTTATGTAAAAAAGCCTCTACTCGCGCAAATAAATACGCATACACGACGAACGGTTGCTTATAAAAATGTTAGCCGACTCTAAAGCTCGTTATTTTGCCATATGCCAGAACTGCCGGTATATTTAAATGTACCTGCGGTTTGAAATCGTGAAATGTTTTAAAACCATTCATCTGACCATTGCGATACTTTTCTATTCGAAAGCATCATAGAACATAATTTCACTCAGGGAACGTCAACATTTTGGTGTAATAAACGAAAGGCCAATCACATGGATGGATCCTTTCGTATTTCGCTGAAAAAATAAAATTTTCGGCTTCGATGGAGGCAGGGCTCGGGCAGGGC
This sequence comes from Pseudococcus viburni, assembly GCA_033439095.1. Lineage (NCBI taxonomy): Eukaryota > Metazoa > Arthropoda > Insecta > Hemiptera > Pseudococcidae > Pseudococcus > Pseudococcus viburni. Next base: position 51,266 of record JAVBJF010000731.1, on the reverse strand, counting down.
TGCCAACAGTAGTGATTTATCACTTAAAGTAGTGTTTTTTCACTGTTGAAAAAAGTAGTGTTTTTTCACTGTTGAAAAAAAGTAGTGTTTTTTCACTGTTGAAAAAAGTAGTGTTTTTCACTGTTGAAAAAAAGTAGTGTTTTTTCACTGTTGGAAAAAAGTAGTGTTTTTTCACTGTTGAAAAAAGTAGTGTTTTTTCACTGTTGAAAAAAGTAGTGTTTTTTCACTGTTGAAAAAAGTAGTGTTTTTTCACTGTTGAAAAAAAGTAGTTTTTTCACTGTTGAAAAAAGTAGTGTTTTTTCACTGTTGTAAAAAATAAGTGTTTTTCACTGTTGGAAAAAAGTAGTGTTTTTCACTGTTGGAAAAAGTAGTGTTTTTTCACTGTTGATAAAAAGTAGTGTTTTTTCACTGTTGAAAAAAAAGTAGTGTTTTTTCACTGTTGAAAAAAAAGTAGTAATTTTTCAAAAAAGTAATGATTTTGCATCTTTTTCAACCAAATTGCAGATTTTTTTGTTTTTGGGTGATTTTAGTGATTTTTTTACCAAAAATTGAAAAATTCGGTCGATTTTGACTATTTTTGGTGGTTTCAGTTGTGTGAGACTTTTTTTTTTTTACTTGACAGCTTGACAATCTTTTTTCAAAACACCCTAATTTCGCTTCATTTTTCTAAAAATCACCAAAAGTGATTTTTTCAGGGCTGGTAAGCCAATCAATAAAACTTAAACTTAAGCTTAAAACTTAAAATGAATTTTTAAAAATAAAACCTAAACTTACTTTTAAAGCTTAAAGCCGAATTTTTTAAAGCCTAAACTTAAACTTGAAGCTGAACAGCCAAAAATCATTGGCTTACAGCTTAAAGCTTAAAGCTTAAGGCTTAAAGCTTAGATCCTTTTTTTATAATTTTTCTTTAAGGGGTGGAGGGGTGGTCAGGGAAGTTCGAAATGAGATCGATTTTTCACCTTTTTTGGTGATCAGAAAATTGATGGTATTTGAATTAAAAAAGAAGAAAAAAAAAATTCAAGTTTCTTCTCTAAATGTTTTCAAACTGCTAAATTTTCTTCTCAAAATGTTTTCAAACTAAATTTTTCTCCTAAAATATTTTTAAACCCAAAATTGCTTCTGAATTCTGAAACTTTTTTAACTCGATTTCTTATCTTAAAATTTTTTCAACGCTTATTTTTTTTCTCAAAATTTTTTCAAAACCAACACTTCGAAGTTTTAAACTTTTTTTCAACTCAATTTTTGTTTACAATCCTAATATTTTTTTATACTCTGAATTCTGGAATTCAAAAGTATTATGTACAGATAAAATAATATTGTCTCCTGTAGCACACCTACCCTAATCACATCATGAAATTGTTTCTCATTTATTGAAATTTTTTTGGAGAATGAAAAAATGATAACTATGTGAAAAAATCAGATTTATAAAAAATGTCAACAAATTGTGAACTGGAAAAAATTTTGAGTTGAAAGAGCAATTGGAAAACAAGTTGATAAAATATCTAAGGAAAGTTCAGATTGAAAAATTTTCAAGAATGTAGAAAAATGTTTCAAGAAAAATTTCAGAGCTGAAAATAATTTAAGTTTGAAAAAAATGTTTCATTTCAAGGTGAGAAAAAAATGGGGGAAAATTCTAAAATTTGAAATAATTTTATGTTGAAAAGAAATTGAGAAATTTTTTTAAAAACAATTGATGAATAATTTCAATTTGAAAAAATTTCAAGGTTAGAAAGAGATGAAAAAAAGTTGATAGTTCAAAAAAATTGAAAAATTTAATGAAAATGAAAAGATGAAGCAAAGAATTTCAAGTTTTAAGCTGAAAAAAAAATAAAACTTGAACTTGAACTAAAACTTAAAATTTTAAAAATAAAACTTGGGCTTAAAGCTTATAGGCTTATTTTTGAAAAAATCATCGGCTTAATGGCTTACAGCTTAAAGCTTAAGGCTGACTTACCAGCCCTGGATTTTTTAGGACAGAAATTTAGTGCTTTTTCAATATCGGTATTGGCAACCTTGGATGGAGGTGAAAAAATTCGCCTTTGAAAACGTCTAACACGCGCGTGCATTTTCAACTCCGTCGAATAAAATGATTCGGTAGAATTTGCGAAATTGTGAAGTCGCGCACCGATGTATAATGAGCCGAACGGAAATTCTATACCATTGATTATTTAAATTTTAGCGTAGTTTTTATTCTCCATGCTACAAGTCAAAGGGGACTATCAGACAGAACAGTAGACGAGGCGAGAGGGCAAAAAAAAAAAGCAAAAATATTATAATCGAATCCTTTTTATACGATAGTTCCACGTACCTAGCGACCTAGCTACAATGAAGGGGGCAAACAACAGAAGGGGGAGGGGGGAAAGAAAGCCAACGTACATTTACATTTATTCTGTCTATATATGCAAATGCAAAGAAAAGAGACTGGGATTAGCGAGAATACGTACGCAAATCAACGTAGATGCTGACGAGGTATAGGGGGATTTTTTTTACTTACTCGATGAGCGAGAGAGAGAGATCCTGGCGAACCTCGATATGGTGTTTGTGTATGCGGAGAAATCGCTTAAAAGGTGCTTTTGACACGCGTTGACGCCGAATACATTATACGACGGTGGCGGTGCTGTAACCGAGCGAAATGAAAGCTTGTTGACGATCTGTCAGGCAGCGAGGACGTTTCGTATTAGATTGGACGACCTTGTCAAAATCGTTTTACTCTATTAAATTTCCCGAAGAGAGAAGCGGTAATTTGGCCGGGCGCTTTGTCAAACCGTGCGCCAGCGACCGGACGCGGACGAGGCGCCGACATTTCTAGTAAATTAATATTTACCATGTGTTGAGCGAGAGCGTTTCGGACTCTTGGTGTTTTTCCATCTCCCGGTTGCCCCCCCCCCCGGTCGCAGGTATGAGTCGCGTGAAAAATACGCCGAAAATATGAAAGTGGGGGTTTTCCACGCTGTGGGTCGCCCACCCTCGCGAAGGTGCGTTGAAACACCTTTAATCATTTATCTTTTCTTTAATATCAGCAGGTGTACGTAGTCTGATGGCGCTGCCGAAACCTTTGCGTATCCTGCCTCTGACACCTTTCGTCAGACTTCCCTGAAAAACGTACGTTTATTCCGACTTATAATAATTTCAACTGCATTAAGTTACACGAGAAAGCATTTACATTATTTTATCGTATACTGGCTGATTCGTTGATTATCTGGTACACTGGTTTCTTGTGAGAAGAGTTAACTGGTGAGGTATTTCTCACCACGATATCCGTAGTGAGTGGATGTAATGGGATTGCAGGATTGACTTGAGACATTTTCAGGAGTGGAGTTTGTTAATAGGATGTTATTTATTCCAAATCGTGTGATTTTTCTACTCAGTATGGAGAAAAGCAGGTACCTACGTAGATGGTGTCGAATATATTTTGTACAGGTGAAATTGTTTCATAAAATTTGTTTTTGTACTTTTTTTTATTCATCTAAATTAGAAAATGAAGGGGTCATAGTGATTAAAATTTTTAAACCTTTGTAAGTATTTTCAAAAAAAAAAAAATGATAATAAATTTTCAAGCTTTGATAAAACTGCTAGATAATGATTTTAAAATGTGAAAAATATTTTGGAGAAAAGGGGGGGAGCGAATAAAATGATTTTAATAACTGATTTTTTCCTATTTTTACCCTGGTTACAGGTGATTTTCTAAATTGTGAGGGTATTGTGAGGGAACCCTTATATCATATTTTCCACAATAGTGTTTTGCATTTTTGAGATTTTTCCCTATTTACAGGCGATTTTCTAAAAGGTGAGGATTTTTTTGAGCATGCTCTTATACTCTTATCATAGTTTTCACAATTTTTTTTTGAAGTTTTTTATATTTTTACCTAAGTTACTGGTGATTTTCATACTTGTAGGTAAGGATTTTGTGAGGTTAGCAGTTCTTCAAGTTTTCTCATTTCGATACTAGTAACACACGATTTTCTCAATTTGTGAGGATTTTGTGAGGGTAGTGAATTAATTCGTGAATTGTGAGGATTTTGTGAGGATAACATTTATTTTTCAATTTCTCTCAATTAATACCTAGTGAAAGGCGATTGTCCTAATTAGTGAGGATTTTGTGAAGGTGGTGAATGAATTTCTGAATTGCGAAGATTTTGTTAGTATTTTTCATTTTTTTTTTCATTCTCATAGCAGAATATAGGCACTTTCCAAAAGTTGTGAGGATTGTGTGAGGGTAGTGGGTGAATTTCCAAATTGTGAGGATTTTTAGAAGGTATCAGTTCTTCTTCAAGTTTTCTCATTTCGATACTAGTAACACACGATTTTTTCAATTTGTGAGGATTTTGTGAGAGTAGTGAATAAATTTCTGAAATGTGAAATTTTGCGAATTGTAAGGATTTTGTGAGGAAATCAGGTCTTCTTAAAGTTTCACACAATTCTCTCAATTTGTGAGGATTTTGTGAGGGTAGTGAAAGAATTTCTGAATTGTGAGATTATGTGAGGGTAGCATTTATTTTTCAAGTTTTCTCATTTTCATCCCAGTCATGGGTGAATTCCTGAATTGTGAGGATTTTGTGAGGATAATGGATGAATTTCTAAATTGTTAGGATGTTGTGAGGGTAGCATTTATTAATCAGTTTCTCTCAATTAATACCTAAGTGAAGGCGATTTTCTCAGTTTGTGAGGACTTTGTGAGGACAGTGGATGAATTTTTAAGCAAATTTCTGAATTGTGAGGATTTTGTGAGGGTTAAATTCAATTCTCTATTTTTCTCATTTTCACAGCAGTTATAGGCGATTTTTAAAAGTTGTGAGGATTTTGTGAGGGTAGTAAATGAATTTCTGAGTTATGAGGATTTTGTGAGGATAGCATTTATTTTTCAAGTTCTCTCAAATAATACCTAGTGAAAGGCGATTTTTTCAATTTGTGTGAATTTTGTGAGGGTGGTGGGTAAATTTCTAAATTTTGAGGATTTTGTGAGGGTAGAATATATTTTTCTGTTTTCCTTATTTTCATACCAGTTAAGGGCGATTTACATAAATTGTGAGGATTCTGTGAGGGTAGTGAGTACATTCCTGAGTTGTGAGGATTTTGTGAGGGTAGCATTTATTTTTCTATTTTTCTCATTTTCATAGCAGTTACAGGCGAATTCCAAAAGTTGTGAGGGTGGTGGGTAAATTTCTAAATTGTGAGGATTTTGTGAGAGTAGAATTCTTTTTTCTCATTTTCATATCAGTTACAGGCGATTTCCAAAAGTTGTGAGGATTTTGTGAGGGTACCATCTAGTTTTCTCAAATAATACCTAGTGAAAGGCAATTGCCTCAATTTGTGAGGATTTTGTGAGGGTAGTGGGTAAATTTCTAAATTGTGAGGATTTTGTGGGGGTAGAATTCATTTTCATATTTTTCTCATTTTTATGGCAGTTACAAGCAATTTCCAAAAGTTGTGAGGGTTGTGTGAGGGTAGTGGGTGAATTTCCGAATTGTGAGGATGTTGTGAGGGTAGCATTTATTTTTCAAGTTTTCTCGTTTTGATACTAGTTGCAGACAAATTTTTCAATTTGTGATGATTTTGTGAGGGTATCATTTATTTATTGATTTCTCTCAGTTGATACATAGTTGAAATGAGCTTCTAAATTGTGAGGGTAATTTGAGGGTGCCACTATGTCATCTTTCTGGGTTTTCTTTTTTTGAAGTTTTTTTTCATTTTTACCTAAGTTACAGGTGATTTTCTAAATTGTGAGGGTATTGCAGGGCTGGTAAGTCAGCCTTAAGCTTTAAGCTTTAAGCCGTTAACCCGATGATTTTTTCAGAAATAAGCCTAAGCAGCCTAAGCTTTATTTTTAAAATTTTAAGTTTTAAGTTTAAGTTTAAGTTTTATTTTTTTTCAGCTTAAAACTTAAATTTTTTACTTCATCTTTCCATTTTTTCAATTTTTTTTAAACCAACTTTTTTCATCTCTTCCTAACCTTAAAATTTTTTCAAATTGGAATTATTCATTAATTGTTTGTAAAAAAATTTTCTCAATTTCTTTCCAACATGAAATTATTTCAAATTTTAGAATTTTTTCATTTTTTTCTCACCTTGAAATAAAACATTTTTTTCAAACTTAAATTATTTTCAGGCCTGAAATTTTTCTTGAAACATTTTTCTATATTTTTGAAATTTTTCCAATTTGAAATTTCCTTAGATATTTTATCAACTTGTTTTCCAAATGCTTTTCAATTCAAAATCTTTTCCAGTTTACAATTTGTTGACATTTTTTATAAATCAGACTTTTTCACCTACTTATCATTTTTTCATTCTCCAAAAAAAATTTCAATAAATGAGAAACAATTTCATGGTGTGACTAGGGTAGGTGGGCAACAGGAGGAATTATTTTACATAATACTTTTGAATTTCTGAATTCAGAGTAAGTAGGAAAAAATATTAGGATTGGATGCGAAAATTGAGTTGAAAAAATATTGGAAAGAAACTTTAAAACTTCAAAGTTTTGGGTTGAAAAAATTTTAAGATAAGAAATCGAGTTTGAAAAGTTTTAGAATTCAGAAACAATCTTGGATTTAAAAATATTTAAGGGAAAAAATTTGGTTTGAAAACATTTCGTGAAGAAAATTTAGCAGCTTGAAAAAATTTTGAGAAAAAAACTTGAAATTATTTTTTTTCTTGGTTTTTAATTTAGCCTCCCCCCCCCGAAAAATTATAAAAAATGGATTTAAGCCTTAAGCGTTGAAGCTGTAAGCCAATGATTTTTGGCCGTTCAGCTTTAAGTTTAAGTTTAAGTTTTAAAAAATTTGGCTCTAAGCTTTAAGCATAAGTTTAAGTTTCATTTTTAAAAATTCATTTTAAGTTTTAAGCTTAAGTTTAAGTTTTATTGATTGGCTTACCAGCCCTGGGGTATTGTGATGATACCCTTATACTATCATCTTTTCCACAACTGTTTCCGCATTTTTGAAGAATTCCCTGCTACTTTCTCCCTACATAATATACAGGCGATTTTCTAAAAGGTGAGGATTTTTTGAAGGTGCTCTTATATCATGGTTTCCACAATGGGTTTTGTTTTGTTTTTTTGACGTTTTTTATATTTTTACCTAAGTTACTGGTGATTTTCTAAATTGTGAGGGTATCATGATGGTACCCTGATATCTTCATTTCCACAATGGTTTTTGCATTTTTGAGGTTTTTCCCTCACTTTTTCCCTACTTCCAGGCGATTTTCTACATTGTGAGGATTTTGTGAGGGTACCACAAAATTTTGTTTTCTGCATTGTTTTTGGCGTTTTTCAACTTTTCTATTCTTGCCTTAGCTACCAATTATTTTCTAAATTGCGAGGGTATTGTGAGGATACCCATTGAATCATGTTTTCCACAATGGTTTTTGCTTTTTTGAATTTTTTCTATTTTTACTTTAGTTACAGGTGATTTTCTAAATCGTGAAGGTATTGTAAGGGAGCCCTTGTGTGATCTTTCACTCAATGGTTTTTGCATACTGGTGATTTCCTAAATTGTGAGGGTACTGTGAGAGTACCACAAAATTTCGTTTTTCACAATGGTTTCTGCTTTTTTTGAAGTTTTTTCAATTTTTTCCCTAATCACAGGCGATTTTCTGAATTGTGAGTATTTTGTGAGGGTACCCATTATATCATGTTTTCAACAAAGGTTCTGGCCTTTTTCAAATTTTTTTTTCAATATCTCAATTTTTTTCTTTTTTGCAATTAAATAAATGTATTTACAATTTTTCAATAATAAAAACGATTGGATTTTTGTCAACTGAGTTATTCCGATTAAATTTTCGTTCATTTAAAGCGGGGTCCACACGCTTCAATCTTTTTCAATTTTACTAGAACCAGTGTGATCAAGTAGCTTGAATCAAATTTTTATCAGTTCAGAGGAATTGTTTGTTTATTTCTAAATTGTTTCTATTTTTTAATACATCAACCAATTAAAATCAACTGTACCTAAACATAGCCAAATATTTCTCACAAAATCTTTATTCCTATTGGTTAAAATGCAGTCAAGTTGAATCAAGTGACAGATAAAGTTGAAAATTTTCAACTTTACTTTCCGCTGGTCACCACTTGATTCCAAAAATCTGCAGTTGAAACAAATTGGTACACACGAGTCAAGTATGTTCAAGTTTACTTGATTCAAGCTATTTGATCATACTGGTTCCAGTAAAATTGAAGCGTGTGGACCCCGCATAAACGACTCATAAATACTTGAACGTACTCGAAACAGTGATTTTTCGACTCCTAATTCAACAATATCGCTTCAATTACATTAACTCGCCGTATCTACGCTCGTATGCACTCAAGTTACCTATACACAGCATAGGTCGTATCGGTAATCTGTTGAATCACCTTGTACCAAGTACAAAGTACCCGAATACATTGAAAAATTCGACTCAATTTGTCGAAAACTGGCGAACATTTAATTGCAAGCACTCGAATTAGCCAACTCGTCCGAATACGTGTAGGAAAATTGCATTGTTCGATTTTCTCGTCAATGACATGAAAATTAAATTTTAACCATCGATTGGATTATTTTCCACGTTAATGAAAAGCTAATTTACGATTGTATTTGTTTTTCAGCTCGGCGTTTTTTTTTCGTCCGTCAATGTCGTAGTTCTATTAGCGAAATCAATACGAATCTAAACACGATAATGAGTATCGATTACGTAAATAAAATTTTCTAAATTTAGGTATATATTGCTTTCTATCAGTGGTGTGAGAATTAATCAAGGATTAGGTTGAATTTCGAGGCGTTGGAGAGGGCCTTGGGAAAGTGAAAATTTTAAAAATCGATTCTCTATAGGTACTTAAGATACGAAAAATACCTATGCCTATCGTTGGTATAAATATATAAGCTCTATGTATATACGACGAGCTTATAATCACGTGAAAAAGAACGCGAACACAAAACGTTTTATATTTTCTAATTAAAAAGTTACTCGAATGAAGCCCAATGCTCGACATTTTTCTTCGCTTTCGTCGTCGTCGTGTATCATTTGAATACTCGTAGGTTAGAGGTATAGCACACTCGACGGCGTGACTTCATTAAAACTTTAACATGTCGTTTTATAAAAACGACGACGACGTCCCCTAAGCAGGAAAAAATTGCTCGTCAGAATTAGCTGTGAAATGAAAAGGAATCTAGGTTGATTTATCGTCTGTATCAAAAAAGTTCGTTGACACAGTTATTAAAAAAAATATAGAAAAAGCAGCCACGTTCGAAGTTTAATTTACGTATCGAATATTTACAATATCGTGGTAGTTAAAACGACCCGTGGAATTTTTTTCACCTTTTTTTTTTTCAAATAACGTTCTACAGGTTTTTTTTTTATTTTACACGCGTCCAAAATGGTGGAAATTTTAGTTTAATTAACGAATCCGATAAATCTCTATCTCAAGGGCAATATTATTACAGTACACGTGTTATAATTTTTTTCCTCGCGAGCTCGTATTTATTTGAAAAGACGAGTTATCGTCGGAGCTTTTTTCGTTCTGCATTTGCAGAGTGTGCGGTAAATTGGAGATTTTTCGGCTCGGTCGAGAGGAGCTTTGTGATAAGTACGCGAAATTATAATATGAAAGTTGTGTAGACGAGTTAAGAAATTACCAAATAGGTGTGCAAACTTGGTAGATAAGTTGAATGAAATAAGTTCTCCGGGGTAGGATTTTTTTTCTTTAACAAAGAAGAGATAAAAAGAGCCAGATGAGTTTGTATAGATATCTGGAGTAATAAAAAGTGTACGTATGGATGCTAGTGACACATTTCTTATTAGCAGACGTGTAGTGTTTTAGAGTTTGTTCAACGTGTGTGATTTTTCAAGCTGCTGGAGTTTAGTTTTTGTTTGGGGTGGGGGAAATTTTTTGGAAATTGGTGAAATTTTTCGAGGTGTTTGCCAAGGTTGCGAAAGATGAGAGATTTGTGTAAAAAATCATAAACTCTTTATGGCGATTAAAATGAAGGAAAATTGGTGATATTTCAGGTTTTAGTTGCCTTTTTTTTTCATTGATTTTTGCCCTCACTCTGCAAAGGCTCAATATATTCGCATATCTCTGCAGGTGACTGATGGTTTTGAAACTTTTTACGATTTTGTTCCCTGTGGAAAATGGTCTTTATGAATTTTGATTCAGTAGGACAAGCTGAAAAAAATTACTGGGGCTTATGTGGGATTTGTCGATTTAGAATATTTTCAAAATAAGGAAGAAAGTCGCGAGAAAATCGCGAAATTCTATTCTTCAAATACGATATGGAACATGATTTTTCAACAATTTACGATTGAATGAAATTAAAACCAAAATTGGTAGTTTTTTTTATTAGATTAAACTATTGAGACAGATGTCCGAGTAGAGAAAAAATGAAAATTCGTTAGACAATTTTTTACCAATGCTGCCAATGATATGAGTCTTGATTTTCGAGTTGAGGTTCCCTCTTGATTCTTCTCCCTCTGAAAGGCCCAAAATCAGTGTCAATTTAAAAACCTTGACCTCTAACAGTTGAAATCTGAATAAGTTAGAAAAGCTCCCATTTTTCCATCACATTTCGGTCATTTTGAGACCATTCGACTGATTTTCATCTCCTCCGTTAAAATTATGTCTTCAAAATTGAAATTCTCTCCAGGAATTTTTTCATTTGTGTTTTCTGTAGAAACGGAAGTGTGGAAAAATAAAAAATTGTGGATTCACATTTTTTTCTCCCCCCCCCCAAACACACACACACGTCGAATTTTGAATACTAAATTTTGACATTTTCTATGGCTTTCTGATAATTTATCAAAAATTTCAAAAACGTATAAGTTCCGGCAAGAAACATTAAAAATTGTTTTCATTTTTAAAAAACAGATTTCACATTTCTGATATACCTAATGACATTTTGTAGGACTCTCAAAACATCCTTTTTTTCAAACTTTTGGGAATTTGAAAAAATTTCTTTAAACTCACATGTGTTCTTATTTTCTGCGAAGATGGAAAATTTATAAAACTCAGAAAAAAAGTAATGAGTGATAAGTAGCTCCTAATTATTTTAGTCAAAAATTGGATTTCAATGATATAAGTTCAAAATTCAAATTGATCCTAAGTTCAAGTTTTTTCAACTCTACATTTTTTTCAATTTCTTCAATTCTAAATTTTTTTAAAAGTTGTATCTACTTAATTTAAACATTTTCTCAACAAAAAATTGTTTTGATTTAAATTCTCTCAAAATTTTTTCTATTTTTATTTCATAATTATTTTTAATTTTCTTCTAGTAATTGAGTTAGAAGAAAAACTCGAAGTTAAAATATTTCAAAATTCATGAAAAAAAATTGAAAAATTTTTTAGAATCATAGGAAAAATTCTTCGTGTAAGAAAGAATTTTTAAAAGTAAACGAGGTTGAGAATATATCAAAGTTGGGAAAAAGTTTGAAAGTTTTTATCAAATTAATAATTTGCAGTTGGAAAAAATTTTAGTATCATTTTCTTCGATTTTCTCAATTCCTGTTTTTAAAAATTTCTTTCAAAAAAATTCAATTTTACATTTTTTTAAGTGGATGGTTAATTAGAAGAAGGTTTGAAAAATAATAAAAATGTAAAATAGGGAAAAAAATGAAAAAATCAAGGTTGAAGAAATCGTGAGGAAATTTGAATCAAAAAAATTTTACTGTTGGCTCATTTCAGGTCAACTCGAGCAGGTTTTGACCTTGGGTCTTCCGATTTCGCTCAAAAAAATTTTACATGTTCCCCTCGATGGTCTAATTAAAGAATCGCCGTCATTTCGATCCTAATCCCGCAAGGGTGGAGAGGGGGGAGGTGGCCCTAGTGATTTTGGTACAATTTGGATTTTTTACGAAACGGCTGAACTTTGAAGGCTCATGTTAGGTCTAAGATGAATATATTTGAATGGTTTTGTAGAGAATCAAAAGGAGATTCAAAATTGATAATCACATTTTGAAAATGATGAAAGTTCAACTTTAATGATAAGTACATACAAAAGATGAGGGCTATACCATTTGAAAAATAATCTGAAAAAATTACTGCGAGGAGAACTTTTTATTCAATCACCGAATTTTCAAGATGAGAACTCCACTCTTCTAAAAGGTACGGGAGTCCACAATTTTGACTAAAATTTAAAAAAATATTTAGTGCGTTCTAGCTCTTCAATTTTGAGAAAACGCATGCAAAAAAATGAAAATAGCCTGTGGCATATCGATTTCTATTAAATTGAGGGTGCTGAGTTCGATTATCAACTTACTTTCTCGATTCGTCTCCCCTGTGCCCCAGCACCGATCCCCAATTATCAAGAAATGTGAAAAATTCATATTTTTCTAAAAATGGGCTAGAGGGGCACTAAGGGGTCGAATCCAAAAAATGAGCAAATTTTCGAACTCGGTGCCCTCAAAAACCTAACGAACGAGAAGTCACACGTTATTTTTCATTTCTTTAAAATTTTATCTCATCAAGGGAGAGTCGGAGGAAAAATCTGAGTACATATTCGAACTCAGCACCTTTGAATTAGTAGAAATCGATATGTTACTTTACTTTTTAGATGTTTTTAAAATTTTGGTCAAAATTTCGGTCTCCGGTACCCTCCAGAGGTGTGAAGAACTCATCTTGAAAATTTGGTGATTGAAAAGCACATAAAAAGTTCTCCTCACAGTAATTTTTTCAGTTTTTTGATGGGATGATCCTGTTGGAAAAATGTTGGAATAAATTTTCCCTTGTATCGTCGAAATCTCATTTTTCACCTAAATAATTAGGAGCACGTTATTATAAAAGGTTCTTTGCTTCATTTCGGTCATCGCAATTTCACTGGACATTCGACTCATATTTTCGTCACCCCCACGAGTTTTACTTTTTTCCTACCTCGATTCTAGTCAAATTTATGTACAATATCTGCGAAAAAAATAAAAATTGAAACGAAAGTCGTGCAGTGTTAAAATTCTACTATTTCTCATTCTATAAATTTTTTCTCATTTTCTCCAAGCAGCGAGAAGGAGTCGTTACACTACACGTGTTTTGTTGACCTCGAATATATCATACCCACGTCCCTTCATAATTCTTTTGAATAAATAAATTATCCATAGATGTGAAATACATTCTCCAAAGTATTTGAAAACTACTCTCATTCGTTTTTTTTTTCATATTTTCTTCAAAGAATTTGTAAAATATTCTCGTTTTAATTTTTGCCATATTTTTTGTTACAGAGAATCGTGCAAAGAATCGTGGTCGAAAATGCGTCTGACACCGATGTTTGGCTGCATCTGCCCTCCAAATTTATGGCACGGTCAGAAAAAATGCGACAGGCATTTTAATTTCGTCAATCACAATCGTTGCGCTGGTAAGTGTCATCATTCTCGTAAATACTCTTACGATACACTTTGAAATATATACTAGACTCAGCGTTGAAACCCGAATAAGGAAGAAGCTGCGTATATGTAGGTAAATTTTCGATGGCTGCGTTTTGACAGCGCCGCGTATAAGTATATAGAAGAGCGATCTCTAGTCGTATATATTTTTTTCCTTCTACCAACATTTTTATTAAACTGTGCAACCCGGGTGTAGAAACCGAGCCTTATAAATTATGCATGTTAGCTAGTGCCTTTTTGCTTCTCATTTCAAACTTTTCACGCTCAGCTACCTTTAAAATTGGCACTCGGAGAATGTAAACGTCGCCTTATATGAGAAGTTTCGCGTTGAATTTTTGAAATTTAAGACTTCCTTGGATGCTGCAGTTTCGTTGTTTCATTATTTGGAGGTGAAGGTTCGATTGATCGAGGGATATTTCGCAATCCGACGTGGTGGAATTGATGGTCGAATTCCAACTAGCTGCTAATGAATCATTTTGACGCAAACGGGGTTTCGACGATCCAAATTCAAATTTATTTCAAATTTAAATTTTTTCAATTTCTTTAATTCTAAATTTACAAAAAGGAATCCAGTATTATAATTTTTCACAAACTTCAATTCTTCAATATTTTTCCTATTATTTTGATTTCTATTTTTTTTCAATTTCATGTTTTTAAAATTTTCTTCCAATTATTGAATTGGAAGGTATGTATTTTGAAAAATATAAAATTCATTTTTTCAAATTCAAACTTTGAGGAAAAATTTTGAAATTATTGGAAAACATTTTGATTTGGAAGAAATTTAAAAAGTAAAAGTTGAAAAAAAAAATACTTTGAAAAATCAAAATTGGAAAAATAAGTTGATTTGAGCGTTTCAGAAGGAGGAGAATCAAGAGAGAACCTCAACTCAAAACCCAAGTTTTGATCCCTAAGGGTGATTTCTATATTCAGGCTCGCATATTGTATTTTTAAGCACTTTTCTGATGCTGTTTCTCCTAGGCTGGATGATGAATTACACCAGTTTTTTGAACATTTGACCTACTTCCACCATTCGAAAAAATCTGAAAAATTTTTTGAGAGGTGTGAAATACATTGAGGAATTTTAGGGAAATAGTATATTATGCAACTAGGGAAATAAAGTGATTTTCGACGAATTTCGAGGTTTATTGCCCGAGCGAAGCGAGGGAAATGACTCAAAATCGTCGAAAATAAGTTATTTCCCGAGTTGCATACTATATTTTTCGTTTTAGAGGGAGAAAAACGCGAATTGAAGCCCCGCGAGAGGGAATAAAGTAGCGTTTTTCTCCCTCTACAACGAAAAAATATTTTTCTGCCCTTACCAAAATTGTGTCTCCGGGGCGATTTGAAATTTTCAAAGTCAAATTCAAGTTCATTATTGTGGTCAGAAAAATTTGAAAAAATTTCAAGCCACTTCCATCCAATAGCTCTACCAATATGCCTAGTTTGAAGAAATCAGCTGAAAACTCGCAGAGATAAAAATTTTAGCTTGAAAATCACGTATTTTGGGACCCTAGCCTCCCAAAGATGAGAAAAAGTTCGCTCTTGCGCTCTAAAATCATCTTCTATGGAGATAAATCGAATGGCATGAAAGTTCTACCAGGGGCCAAAAAACCCCTTTACCACACTAGAGCCTTTGAGGAAAAATTTTGAAATTATTGGAAAACCATTTTTGAGTTCGAAAAAAATGTTTTAAAATCAGAGGAAGTTGAAAAAAACTTTGAGAAATCCAATTTAAAAAAATATTAGGAAAATTAAAATTTAAAAAAAAATTAAAATTTGAGAAAGTTTCGTACTTATTAAAAAATTTTCCAACTTCAATTTCTTTAATTTTTTCAACCGTGTATTGTAAGTGATCCTAAATATTTACGAATTAACCTTTCGTTTTCCCAAAAGCATGGCACATATGGGCGAAGGGGTTCCCAAAATTGAATATTTTAAAAATGTTTATAACCTCTGCATGAAACATTTCCCCAATTTTTTCAAGCAAAATAATATGTTAGAGTTGAATGAACTTGCTGAGTGATAATTTTTTTTTGATTATTTTTGAGCGAAATAGGAAGACGTCGATTTTGAAAAAAAAAAACGAATTTTTTTAGAATCACTGCCGAAAGACTTTTTCTTAATTTTTCAAGGTTTCATGATTTGTTAGAATTGAACAAATCTAGTGAAGTTTCATTTCAGATCTCTTTGGGAAAAATCAGGGTCCGGAACCACTTGGGAGAACAACCAAAAAAAGACCAGGGGAACCACTTTTTTCGAATTTTCAAATGAGAACCAGCACCAGAACCAGTTGAAAAAATTTATAGAACCATTCCCAATAAAGGGAACAACCAGGGAGAAGTAATTTTGAAACTAACCATAACCACCAGAACCAGTTTTTATCTAGATTAAAATAGTTTAAGATCACCAAGAGCAGCAGCAGAACCCAACCTTGATTTATTATTGCTTAAACTAGTTATTCAAATTTCAATTATTTCACAAAAATTTGATAAAATTACAAAACTATACGCAGATCTTAATTTGACTTCAAAATTGAAGTTTAGTCAAATTTTGATGTGTTATTTTGAAAGTAAAAAAAAAAAAACAAAAAAAATGACTGGAACTGGGAGCACCAGAACCACTTAGAACCGGGAGAACCAGTACTAATTGGAACCACACCACAACCAGGAGAACCATTAAATTTTCTTGACTCCTGGAACCAGAACCAGAACCCCACCAAAAAAACTGACTACGGAACCACTTTAGAACCAGAACCGGAACCATTTCATCTCAAAGGTTAAAGAGCAGCGCCAGAAGCACCAGAAAAAAAATTTCAAATGGTCCCGGACCCTGGGAAAAATTGAAAGACGTTGGTAGCTATTTTTCAGAAGTTTGAAAATTTGGAATTGCTGCATGATTTTTTTCAATTTTTCAGTGATCGTGATTATTTCTGGTCTGGACAAAATAAGGAACGAAGTTGATATTTCAATACTTTTGTGCATTTTTAGAACTTTTCACTGAATGTTCCGCTTTGAAAAATATGTAGATGTATTTGATTGATTGATATTTTTCATGACCTAATAATTTGTTCAGAGTTAAACCTAGAGAGAGCCAATTTTTTAGTTTTCAATAATTTTTGGGCAGTGGAAGAGAGGGGGTAATATTTTTCAATAATTTTGAGGGGTTTTTTGAAACTTTTGCATTTCTCAAGAGCTAAATTGATAACTAGTTGGTATTTTATGATTAATGAAGGATAATTTTTTATTTCTCTTTTTGAACAAACGAGGGAAAGGTTGATAATTTTCAACTCAGCCAAAAAAGTGAAAAACGAAACATTGGTTGTGTGATCCTTTTCCCATGAATTCAACTTGAGTAAAAACTTCGGAAATTTTAAAGTTTGACTTCCTTCACTTGAAAGTTGAATATCTCGCTTAATTTTGAATAATTATAGAGTCTGGGACCAATTCCATTCGAAAAAGTGAAAAACAAAAAATTGGTCGAGAGGTTCTTTTTCCTGTACGCCCTCACATGTAAAATCTTCCCAATTGAAAATTTATTTTAAAAAAATTCCAACTTTGAATAAGAAATTTTCAATTTCATGTTTTTCAAAACATTTTTCCAACTCAATAAGTACTTAATTTGAAAGAAATGTTGAAAAGTAATGATTAAAAAAAATTAAAATTGGATAAATTTTAAGAAAATCTAAATAAAAAAATTTACTGATAGAAAATTTTGAAAATTGGATAAGGTTACAAAATGTAATGTATACTTGGGTATTCCAATTTGACGATTAGAGGGGGGGGGGTAGTTCAAATGGGAATTGGACTTCAAAATCGTTTTCAGAAGGTCTGATTCATATGAAAACGACACCAATATCGGTTATTACTTTATTTATCACAACGACCACAGGGGCAGGGGAGGGGGGTAAGGGAGGCCAGTGGTGTGGGCCCTTTTTCACGATGTTCTGTGGTCCTCAAAATGAAATATTTTCGTGATGATCGACATTGGTAACTAGTTTCCCAATTACTTGTGCTGGAGGTATTTATTTACGTGAATTTTGAGTATTTCACCACGCGGGAGGTTAGTTTTTATTTTTTTTTGACAATGTTCCACATGTTCAAAATTTTCAAAATTTGTATGGTATACTTATGGGTAAACAACACTTCTTTTGAGGAAAAAAATTCCATTGCCCCTTTGACCCTTCATCCCAAAAGGGGGGTTCAAAATTTTGAAAAAGGCATAACTTGAGGGGAAAGCGCCCAAAAATTTCGAAATTTTTTTGGGGGGTTCTCTTAACCTTCTAGAAGCTATCTAAAAAAACGTGAAATTTTTATTTGCATTTGGCGAAAAATGAAAAAATTATGAATAAAAACACACATTTTAGCCCCTCTCCTCCCCAAAATACTTGAGCTAGGGGTCCAAAAATGGTGTCAAATTCATCATTTTTTTAAGAGGATAAAGAGAAATGAGTCAAAAAACTCTAAATTCAAAAACTGCAAATTGATCTTTCTGATAAAATATTTCATTTTTTAAATTTCTTTTTTAAAAACTATTGCTTCGTTACCACCGGTTTGAGCGAACCGAAAATTAAAATTTTGAAAAATACAATCACGTACTTTAGGTTGTAAAGAAATTTGAAAACGGGGTTGTATTTGCCATCTGGAACCCAAGGTTGTTGACCTCAAACCCCAAATTTCGAAGCCTAAACTCAAAAATCCTGAAACCCAAAACTACCAAAAAAATATTCAAGGTCAACAGTTCCCAATTGACGATTCATTTTGCCATTCTTTCATTGAGAATTTTCCCAAATCGAAAACCTTAAATGTTTTCCAATTGATTCACCTACTCCTTCACTTATGCTCAAAATCCAACATCTGCGAGTTAATTTTCGAAAATTTTTGCACATTTCTTGCCCATCAAATACCAAAAAATCCCCCAAATTCCACCAAAAAAATTACCATCTCTCACACACTTTAAAAACACAAAACCGATAAATTTCAAAACACACCCCATCATTTTCCCTCCTCCTATCGCATTTCCTCATTCACCCATCTAATTATATTCTCATCACGACCAAGCGCACGAATGAGAGACGCGCCAAAGTAAAGAAATGATTATAACGCCACGTATCCCGATAAAGAAGATAAATAATTTTATCCCTGCTGTAATCTCTACGTATCATCCGCTCGAAATGCTACATTATAACGTCGCAGATAAATCATAAACACGCTTACAAATTTGATTTACAATCATTTGACGACTATTATAGAACCGAGCGAGGTATCGGGGAAACACTCGCAGCAACAATACGGAAGCGGAGGGGTACAGAAAAAAAACACCTTTCTCGAGAATCCTATAGGAATTTAAATCCCTGCGGTGCGGTGCGTTAATATATCGGCAACAAGATGGAGCTTTTTAATGCGTTAAAGTAAATTGCGCTATTTCGAAGTCTTTTATTTATGGTAAACGACATCGTGCATCGCATCGGCGTATTTGGAAAATACTGCAGCCTCGTAAATCTTGGCGGTTGTCAAAATAAATGAAAATTTAAGAACGCTAACACACTCTCGAGAAAGAGCAAATTTATATTCGACATGATTAATTTCCAACAAACGAGCGGCGCGCACAAAGAGTTCTGCGCCAGGAGGAGGAAAAAAAACGATAAAGAGACGCAGTCGAATTAAAATTCATACTTTACGTGCCACGTATGAGCAAACAGTCGATAAATTTTAATTTCGTACAAATTGGCTCCCGAAAAAATTATATTAACCGGTATTCGGCAACTGATTGGCAAAAAAAATGTAGCCTGGTGAGGTATCTGTAACTCGGGATCCTCACCTAGGAGAATTCCGTTGTACTGGAAATAGTATTTTATTAGCTTAAACACATACTTCATTAGCGAACGCAGAGTTTCAACTTGGATACCAACTTTTTATTCGGTTCACGTATTCGCTATTAATGTTAGTACTGCAATGTGTTCTACGGTCCGTTTCGCGGAAGAGTCGATTTTCTGCTAGTTTCATCGAACCAAAAACTACACATATTGGAACGACCAACGGAACGTTTGCCAATTTACGTTTAAAGAATGCACGTTTCCCGAGTGTTAATTTCTTTTAGTCGAATTTTCCACCTTTTGAGGAACATAAAAACGAATTGAATTCGCTAGCACCCAGTACCTGAATCATTTTGACGCAAATGGGATTTCGACGATCCGAATTCAAATTTATGTTAAGTTCAAATTTTTTCAAACTCTTAAATTTTTCGATTTCTTCAATTCTATTTTTTCTTTCAAAGCTGGGCTATTCCAGGCTAAAACGGACCAAAAGTGAAGTCGGGTTTCCCGATTTCGCTCACATTTTTTTTACGAGTTCCCCTTGATGGTCTATTCACGAAACCACGATTATTTTTTTTCTAACCCTCAAGGAGGCTGGAGGGTGGGCCTTGTAATTTTCATGCAACTGTGATTTTTCGCCGAACTACCCAACTTTGAAGGCTTATATCTCGAAATAGGCTGTACTTAGGGGAAAACTGTTTGAGTAGTCCCGGGGGGGGGGAATGGATCCAATTGAATCCAATTGGATCTGATTGGATCTGATTGGATCCAAAAAATGGCGCGATCCAATCGGATCCAAGTTAATCCAAATTAATCCAATTAAAGACATTTTTCTCTTTAAATTGAAAAAATTTAGATCCAATTGGATCTTTTTGGATCTAATCGGATCTTTTTTGGATCTAATTGGATAACATTTCTTTTAGATCCAATTAGATCCAATTAGATCCAAAAAGATCCTATTGGATCAAATTTTATCTAAATTCAAGGAGAAAAATGTCTTTAATTGTCTTGTCATTTTTCTCTTTAAATTGAAAAAATTTAGATCCAATTAGATCTTTTTGGATCTAATCGGATCTTTTTGGATCTAATTGGATAACATTTCTTTTAGATCCAATTAAATCCAATTGGATCCAAAAAGATCCTATTGGATCAAATTTTACCTAAATTCAAGAAGAAAAATGTCTTTAATTGGATCTATTACAAGACAGTCAAACCTGGAACTCGAATACCTTCATGACGTCACTACTCATACCACGGGCACTGAATGTCGTTTCGACTTTTTTTTCAAAGTCCAGAATACTTTACGTCATTTCTAAACAGTTTAGAATTTTCTGATGTCGTTTTTCGTACTTCTAAACTCAGAATTTTCTCAACTGAATTTTTTTTCTGATGTTATTTTTCTTTCTACCGCCAAAATTTTTTCTGACGTAATTTTTCCATGACTCAAGTTATTCTGAAGACATTTTTCATTGTTGAACTTACATATTTTTTGAAAAAAATGATTTCTGTTTGATCGACGTTGTACAAATTTTATTTTCTCACGATTTTCACATTAGAAATTTTTCCACGTCTAAATTTTTTTCTCACAATTTTTTCAACTCGATTTTTTTCAAAATTTTTATGCCGTCAATCAAGCAAAAATCATTCTTTTTAAAATAGATGTAAGTTCAACAATGGAAAAATTCTTCGGAAAAAAATTTCAGTTGAGGAAATTATGAGAAAAAAATTCGATCTTTTTCAGAATTTTCTCAACTGAAATTTTTTTCTGATGTTTTATTTTCTTTTTCCGCAACCAAATTTTTTTGACGAGATTTTTCTATGATCAAATTTTTTTCTCATAATTTCCTCAAATGAAATTTTTTTCTGAAGAATTTTTCTATTGTTGAACTTACATCTTATTTGAAAAGAATGATTTCTGCTTGATTGACGTCATAAAAATTTTGAGAAAAAAATCGAGTTGCAAAAATTATGAGAGGAAAAATTTGGACGTGGAAAAATTCTTCGGAAAAAATTTCAAATATGAAAATCGTGAGAAAATAAAATTTTTACAACGTTGATCAAACAGAATTCATTTTTTTTCAAAAAAGATGTAAGTTCAACAATGAAAAATGTCTTCAGAATAACTTGAGTCATGGAAAAATTACGTCAGAAAAAATTTTTGTGGTAGAAAGAAAAATAACATCGGAAAAAAATTTCAGTTGAGAAAATTCTTAGTTAAAAATTACGAAAAACTTCGTCAGAAATTCTGAACTGTTTAAAAATGACATAAAGTATTCTGGACTTTGAAAAAAAATTCGAAACGACATTCAGCAGTATGAGTAGTGACGTCATGAAGGTATTCGAGTTCCAGGTTTGACTGTCTTGTGGATCAATTTGGGGCCAAATGGATCCAATTAAAGACATTTTTCTCCTTGAATTTAGATAAAATTTGATCCAATTGGATCTTTTTGGATCTAATTGGATCTAATTGGATCTAAAAGAAATGTTATCCAATTAGATTCAAAAAGATCCGATTAGATCCAAAAAGATCCAATTGGATCCAAATTTTTTCAATTTAAAGAGAAAAATGTCTTTAATTGGATTAATTTGGATTAATTTGGATTTGTTTGTAACTACTTATATCCACTTGGATCCGATTGGATCGCGCCATTTTTTGGATCATCCAATCAGATCCAATTGGATCCAATTTTTTTTCCCGGGCTGAAAGAGAATTGAATGGAGATTCAAAAGTGTTAATCACATTTTGGAAAGCTCAAAGTTGAACCGACAAAAAAATCGAAAAAGTCGAGTAACACATTGATTACTACTAATTTGAAGGCGCTGAGTTCGAATATGCACTCAGTTTTTTCATCCGACCCCTTTGAACCCTCCTGTTAGCCCCCTCATAAGAGCCAAAATTTGAAAAAACGAAAAATAACGTGTGACCAGTTGTTTATTAGGGTTTTGAGGACGCTGAGTTCGAATATTTGATTATTTTTTGGATTTGACCCCTCAGTGCCCCCCTAGCCCTCCAATTCTGGAGAAAAATAGGTTAAGACATTGAAATGGCGTGTGGCATATCGATTCTCACTGATTTGGGAGCGTAGAATCCGAATATCGACTTACTCTTCGATTTGACGCCATTCCCTGTGCTCTAATCGAGTGAAAAAACAAGAATTTGGTGGCAGGTGGTCGGTTAGATCACGTGGAATAGGTTCAAATCAAAAAGTAAGTCGATACAAAATATGAAAGCTACCATTTAAAAATCTGAAAAAATTACAGTGAGTAGCCCTTTTTACCCTTTTTTCAACTGAGAAATTTTCAAGATGGGATCTCCAGACCCCTGGGGGTACAGGGGTCCACAATTTTGACCGAAATTCAAAAAAATCGATAAAGTCGAGTAACACATCGATGACTACTAATTCGAAGGCGCTGAGTTCGAATATGTACTCAGTTTTTTCATTCGGCCCCTCTGAACCCCCGATTAGCCCCCTCGATAGGGCCAAAATTTGAAAAAATGAAAAATAACGTGCGACCAGTCGTTTGTTAGGTTTTTGAGGGCGCCGAGTCAGAGGCGTCGTCAAGGGGGGGGGGGGGGGGGGGGGGGGGGGGGGGGGGGGCAGCCCCCCCCCCCCCCCCCGAAAAAAAATACTGGCCCTCGCTTGCCCCCCCCCCCAAACTTATGTTGTAATTATAAATTTACATTACACTTACATCAGATAGGATTTTCAAAGCATTAAAACATGAAAAAATGTCTTTTTAGGGCATTAAAAATCCAATTTTTTTCAAAGTTTTGCCCTCGCTTCGCTCGGGCATAAATAAAATTGCAATTCTATGATCTATCTGAGACGAAAGGGCAGAAGAAGGCTCCCTTTTTATCCCCCCTCCCGTTTTTTAGCAGGTGAAAAAAGTCAGTCCCCCTCCCCCTCCCCTCCATCTTTTCCATTTCGAAAAAGCAAAAAAAGTTGTCCAACACACGGCCCCTTTTGTGCCCCCCAATTTTCGATTCTGACGACGCCACTGCGCTGAGTTCGAATATACCGACTACTTCCCCTCAAATTCGTATTTTTTCATTACGTTGAAGCGCGAGGAATGGGGTCAAATCAAAAAGTAAGTTGATATTCGAATTCTACGACTCAAATTAGTGGGAATCGATATGCCACACGTCATTTTAATATCTTAACTCACTTTTCCCCAAAATTGGGAGGCCAGGGGGGCACTCAGGGGTCAAATTCAAAAAATAATCAAATATTCAGACCCGACTTTACTTTTGGTCTGTTTTAGCATGGAATAGCCCTTATGTAATGTATACTTGGGTATACAAATTTGACGATTAGGGGGGTGGGGGGGTGGTTCAAATGGGAATTTGACTTCAAAATCGTTTTCAAAAGGTCTGATTCATATGAAAACGACACCAATATCGGTTATTACTTTATTTATCACAACGACCACTGGGGCGGGGAAAGGGGAGGGGTAAGGGAGGCCAATGGTGTGGGCCCTTTTTCACAATGTTCTGTGGTCCTCAAAATGAAATATTTCCGTGATGATCGACATTGGTAACTAGTTTCCCAATTACTTGTGCTGGAGGTATTTATGTATTTACGTGAATTTTGAGTATTTCACTACGCGGGGGTTAGTTTTTATTTTTTTTGACAATGTTCCACATGTTCAAAATTTTCAAAATTTTTATGGTATACTTATGGGTAAACAACACTTCTTTTGAGGGAATAAATTCCATTGCCCCTTTGACCCTTCATCCCAAAAGGGGGGTTCAAAATTTTGAAAAGGGCATAACTTGGGGGAAATTGCCCAAAAATTTCGAAAAAATTTTTTTGGCTTCTCTTAATCTTCTAGAAGCTATTTTAAAAAAAACGCGAAATTTTTATTTGCATTTGGCGAAAAATGAAAAAATTATGAATAAAAACCACACATTTTAGCCTCCCCCCCCCCAAAAAAAATACTTGAGCTAGGGATCCAAAAATGGTGTCAAACTTAATTGCCAGATTATTGGAACATTTTAGGGTAGGAACGGTCAAAATCGGTTTCCAAGGCCAAAACCCTAGTATACTTAACCGGCTATACTCTTTGCCGGCTTTCAGGGGAATTTTACGGGTATACCTCTAAATAGGAACTCGCCTATAAATTCAATAAAAATGTGAGCGGGCAGAACGGAGGAAAAAAACATTCATATAAATTATCGATAGCCTGGGTAGTACTACGTCTACGTACGTTGGATACGAAACAATAAAACACAATGGAAAAGTCAACGTAGTTACTCAGTTTGGTGGCAGGATAGATACCAGTAAAAAGTAAAAATAAGACGGAGGAAAAAGAAAAGCGTGTTGGTGAGATTGGAGGCGTAGAGAAGGGGAGACAAGATAAAAGAAGGAAGTCTACGGTATCGGAGATATCACATCGTTAACGCGCGAATTCCACTATACAGTGAAAAATATATCTATACGATTGGTACCTGTTTTGAGTGGAAGGCCATTTCTAGCCTTTTCGACGGTTTCCATTAAATAGGTAAGTATTGGCAACTCTTATAGTTTCTTCCGGTCGGCGTATCTTTAAAGGATAGAAATTGTTGAAAATTGCGATTTCTCTGCGAGAAGTTCTTTTTTGTCGGTTCTTCCTTTTTTTTTCTCCGTTTCCTTTAATCGTTTATATTATTTCCTCTTTGTGAGTGAGGTTACCTCGTTTAAGAGATGGTTTTTATAGCGGTAGTTGAAAATGAAAGGAGCATGCTGGTAATTTATACTTAGGCGCTGTGCGAAGTTAGGTAGTCAGATTCTTGCGTATTTTTTCACCCTTTTGCGAAAAATAATCACCAACGAAAGGGGTGATTGATTGTAATACAAATTGACGGCGCGGAACGAAAGCGTATAATTAATACCTACGTCGAATCGGTGCGGATTTTTTTCCCTCTTCGAGTCGGAATGTATTTTCATTATGTGCGGAATCGGCGGCATGGGGACTAATGAATGTTTCATATTTTACAGGATCGGATTTACCAATCGAAACGAACGACGTATTAATGAATTTCCAAAGCACTTGCTTTGAAGCGATGCAAATGTGTCAGCGGAATGCGAAATGCTCGTCGGCGATAACTCACGTGATAACGCATTGCAATCCCAAGAGATGCAGGAGGCAGAAGTGTATGCACTCTTTGCAAGCTTTTTATCGTAATAAAACGCTGATAAAGTATGCGGTCGAGGTGGCGTTTTGTCTTTGCAAGTGAGTTGTAAATTCATATTCACGTATTATTTTCGAGATTCGACGGTAGAAGATAATTTGTCGCTCGTGATCGGTTTGGCAATGCGAAGCGAATTTTTGTTAGAATTTAGTTCGAATTCGTCGAATATCTTTGGTATGAGGTGATACGATGATGTATTGATAAGAAATGATGTTTTGAGAGGGAAGGAGGTGCTTTTTCTTTCCAGCCTTGAAAATCATTCAAATTCGAGATTACTGAATCCGAATCCGCTGTAATTATTCGTCTGCCGACCTTTGTTCACGAGTTATGGCCCATTTATTCTTTGAAAAAGCGATTTTCGAAAGAAGAGCGCCTATCGCGCCAAACAAACGCCAGATTCGTAATCAGCGACCCCGAATTAGTCGAAAACGATACTTTTCGCGAGTTTTTGAGACACTTTTTATTTTGGCCAAAATTGGCCTCGAAAATGGCCTTTATCTCGAAAACGGCGACCGAACGGGAAAAACTGATGACGCCATTGAATTCGCCGTCTCCGAATACCCCACTTTAGACACCTCACACGTCGATCAGGAGGAAAAAAATTTTTGGCCCAAAAAAAAACGGTAAGGGGTTAGTTCACGTTTTTTTTTCAATTTTCTGCGATTTTCAAAAAGTGTCGTTCTCGACTTATTCGAGGTCGCTTATTCCGAATCCGTCGTTTTTTTTCGGCCGCCGACCTTTGTTTTCGAGTTACTAGCCCAGGAAAAATAGCATCGAAAAATTGGTTAAAAAAGAAAAAAATGTTAATCGCGATTTTATTGCTGAAAAAGCTTCTATATGATGTCCAGAGTCTGTGATAAATTCGCACCGCCCGCACCCCTATTGCTTTTTGAGGGGGGTGGACCCCTTATGAGGGAGAAAATTGTTTTGCACCGATTCCGCTCAAATTCGCGTGGAGGGTTATGTAGGTGTAGAAGTACTCCCCAAAAAAATTTCAGCTCCCCCTGACCTCAGGGGGCTGAGCCAGCGCTTCCCAAAGTTGGACATTTTTGACTAAAATGCCAAAAAAACGAGTTTTTCAAGTATAAAATCACCCCAAAATTTCAACTTCGAAAAATTCCATGTTTTCTGTATACATTTTGAGATGACGAATCCGACTAGCCCATCAACTTTTTAATTTGGGGTTTTTAACCCTCCGTACGGCCCATTCGAAAGTGCATAGATCGTGTTTTTTCAGCAAAAAATTGACCTCCAAAACCACGATCTGTATACTTTCGAATGGGCCGTACGCGGGGTTTAACACCCCAAATGAAAAAGTTGATGGGCTGGTCGGATTCGTCATCTCAAAATGTATACAGAAAACATGGAATTTTTCGAAGTTGAAATTTTGGGGTGATTTTATACTTGAAAAACTCGTTTTTTTGGCATTTTAGTCAAAAATGTCCAACTTTGGGAAGCGCTGGCTCAGCCCCCTGAGGTCAGGGGGAGCTGAAATTTTTTTGGGGAGTACTTCTACACCTATATATCCCTCCACGCGAATTTGAGCGGAATCGGTGCAAAACAATTTTCTCCCCCATAAGGGGTCCACCCCCCTCAAAAAGCAATAGGGGTGCGGGCGGTGCGAATTTATCACAGACTCTGGACATCATATAGAAGCTTTTTCAGCAATAAAATCGCGATTAACATTTTTTTCTTTTTTCAAAGTACATTTCTCCTGAGCTATACGGCCGATTTACTCTTAGTCCAGTAGAATTCACATTTCATAGGGAAAAACTCGGCGGCCAACCGATTTTTGGCTCTAATGGTCCATTTTCATATTCTGAACATGTATCTGAAGTGTCCGGTCCTGTCCGATGTGCACGTCTCCCCCAAATTGTGGATCTTTGACCCCAAATCAGGTTTTTGGCCCATAACTGCCAACATATTGGCGCTAAAGCAAAAATGAGGTCTATGAAACTTATTCTACGTCAAATTTCCTATCAGTTCACTTTTGAATGGTATTCACAAACCCAAGAGAGCTGGAGCTATAATTGATCAAAGGGAGGGGATTTTCTCCAAAAATCTGATCTTTGGCTTATAGCTGCTGAAATATTGATTCTAGTGCAAAAATGAGGTCTATAAAACTTAGTCTACATCAAATTTCCAATGAATTGACTTACGTTGATAAGCACAAAGCCAAGAGGGCTGAAGCTACAATTGAGCAAAAAAAGAGGGTTTCCAATTTTATTCATAACTAGAGACCGGATTCTTATGCAATTGCATATTTTTCTATGTGACAGTTAATTGCGCATATCGATCAGATCTTTGCGATTCATGCAATTTCGAGTTCATAGAGCCCCATTGATGTTGCATATTTTTGCATATTTGGGCCATAAATGCATAAATCGACATAAATGAGGTGTTTTAAGTGCATATTTGTGCATATTTAGCGTATTTTCACTATTTTTCTGCATATTTTCACCAAAACATTTAAAATTTTGTATTTTTTCAATGTTTTCCAAACAAAACAGAGCCGCGATGAAAAAAATGCCACAAAATTTTCGAAAAAAAATCAGAATTTAAAAAAAAAATTTGTTCATTTACTTGACTTTTTTTTTTAGTGGTACCCGGTTATATCCAAAAATGAAGTATGGCAGACCACTTACCGGACACCCTGTATGAAAATCAAAATTTAATCATACTTTCAGATTTTTAACAAATATTTGGAAATTTTGCTTCATTTTCCCAAAGTTTTTTTTTCAATTTCGTGTTTCAATAATAAAGATTAATGTTTGACGATTTTTTCAAAGAATAAAATGATAAAATACAGTAACAGTGTAAATCTGATTGAAAAATGCTTTCCGTAGACACCCATGTCGATTGTGCATATTTATGCATATTTTGCTCATAAGTGCATATTTTTGCATATTTGGGCAATTATAAATGCATGTTTTATGCGCATAAACAGAGATTTTAAGCGCATAATAATCCGGTCTCTATTCATAACATAAGTGGATAAAAAAAAATGTTATTCTGTGTTACAGTTCTAATGCCTAAATCTCGATTCTAGGAATCGAAATACACCAACATACTTATTCGTAGCTTTCAAAGTTTCCTTGGAGGGTGGGGTGGGGGGGGAGGAGGGTCGAAAAATAAAGTTTTTTGGGAACAATAAACACGAGTTTGAGAAAAAAAAATCAAATTTCAAATTTTTTTGGCCTAGTCTTATAGAAAATTCTACGACGAATCGAATGGAACAAACCGCAGTCCTCGTATCTCATTTAGAAAAAACATTACAGCTTCAACTTTCCTAAATTCTGTGAAAAAATCTCATTTTTTTGTGCCTTGCCTACCAAAAAGTGACGTTTCTCAGCAAAATAAGCGTCTTACGACAAAAATGATGAGAACCAAAATTGTAGAGAATCCTATCTGGTAGAAGCGGTTAGATTTTTTTGGCACGCATAGTTTTCAAGATATTTTTGTGCAAAGTTGAACATTAGTAACTTTTGATTGCGAAAAATTGATTTTTTTTTCATTTTTTACTTAATTGCCTCTACTAAAAATCAACTTTACTCGAAAACTATGTGCCCCAAAAAAATTTAACCGCTTCTACCAGATAGGAAATTTTATTCTCTACAATTTTGGTTCTTATCATTTCAGCAGGTATAAGCCAAAAATCAGATTTTTGGAGAAAACCACCTACCTTTGATCAATTATAGCTTCAGCCCCCTTGGGTTTTTGAATAGCATTCAAAAGTCATTTGATAGGAAATTTGACGTAGAATAAGTTTTATAAACCTCATTTTTTCTCTAGCGCCAATATTTTGGCAGTTATGGGCCAAAAACCTGATTTGGGGGGGGCAAAGAACCACAATTTGGGGGAGACGCGCACACCGGACGGAACCGGACACCTCAGATTCATGTTCAGGACATGGAAATAGACCGTTAGAGTCAAAAATCGGTTGGCCGCCGAGTCTTTCCTTATGACCTCCTTTTTTTTGGCTAATTCTACTGGGCTATCTTTGAAAATGCGATTTTCGAGAGAAGGAGCGCTTATCGCGCCAAACAAACGCCAGATTCGTAATCAGCGACCCTAAATTAGTCGAAAACGACACTTTTCGCGAGTTTTTGAGACATTTTTTATTTCGGCCAAAATTGACCTCGAAAATGGCGACCGATCGGGAAAAACTGATGGCGCCATTGAATTTTCCGTCTCTGAAAACCCATTTTAGACACCTCACACGTCGATCAGGAGGGAAAAATTTTTTGGTCCAAAAAAAAACGGTAAGGGGGTCGTTTTCAACCAAGTAGTTTGAGTTGAATCTTCTCCAAAAAAATTTTCAGTCCCTCGAGATGCCTGGAGCCTAAACTAGTGTACCCCAAAATAGAGACATTTTCGAAAATAATCAGTTTTTTCATCTCCTCCCTCCCTTGCTAATTCATATTTTTTGAAATCGTAAGACTACTAAAAAGATAGGATTTGTAATGTTTTTTGATTGGAGGCCGTTTGACCTCATTTTTTTTTGGGGGGGGGGGGGAGGGTTGATTTCAAGATTTTGAGCGAAACGGTAACTCAGCCACGCTGAACACTGATTTGATGTTCGTTTTTTCATTTAAATACTACTGTCTATTGAAATTCCAATTTTCGTTCAGCGTGATATTTTTGCAAAAAATAAATTGAATTTTTTTTTGTTAAAAAAAACATTGATCTGCGATTTAAAAAAAAAAAATAAAAGGTCAAATGACCTCCAATTGAAAAAATGAATCACGTCCCAAGATTCAGCATCTTAAATCGCATTTTTTCAGTGCTATTACGATTTCAGATAATGGATGCTGGGAGTTGACGGACAGGGGTAGGGGGGTTGAACCCCGTTAAACAACGTTTTTTTGAAAATAGTTGTACTTTTGGGCCTCCAAGCTCAAGCTCCAGTCATCGCAAAGACTACCAATTTTTGTGCGACAGTTTCAAAATTTTTTTCAATTTATCATTTTTTAAAAAACATATGTACCTACAAAATAAAGGAAAACTTGAACCCTGAATTCAACATAAAATGACGTCAAAGAAAATTGGTACTATGTTTTTGACGTCCTTTCATTTCAAGCTAAGACGAGAGTGATCGTCAAGTTGGAAGCAATTTTGGAGCTAAAAAATTTGGAAAAATAATTTAATATAATTTTTTACAAAATTAAACCTAAAAAAATTTGTAGAGAATTTGAACTTTTGAATTTTTTTTTAAGGAAACTGAACTTCGAAAATAAATAAGGTGAAAATTTGAAAACTTGGGGATGATAATAATATGTAGAAATAATTGAACAGGGGAAAAAATTGTGAGAAAATTTGGGCTCGGAAATGGGAGTCAATTTTGATTGTTATTGCTTTTCGTTTGATTACAATTTCTAAGAATTTCAACTGAAGTCATCTCCATACATATTTTAAGTTACAAAACTTATATAATTTTTTTCGGTCTTTAGTAGGTATTCAAATCTTTGTACCGAAGATGGTTCAATTTTCATGAAACCCGATGAAAATAGAACCTTTGAGAAAATCCAACAAAATGTGTCCATTTTCGATAAATTTCTTCGAGAAAAAGTCATAAATTTGAACAATTTTACTTTCAAGATTCCTCGATTTTCATGAATTGTCAATATTTTTCAAATCGTAAATATTTTACGAAAATCAGAATAATTGACGCCATTCGTTTATTCAAATATTTTTGTTAAAACTGACCAAATAATTTTCATTTTGGTCGCAGGAAAACAAATAACTCGGACGAAGACGCTTGTATGAAAGCTCAAGACACTTTACATCCTTCCTGTCCTCAAGAAGTGGATACAATTGCCCCTCCTACCTGTCATTCGGTTGCTGAAAGCTGTCGAGGTGATCCGCAATGCGCGTAAGTAACCTCGACGAATTTCTAGCCTCAATCAAGTCGTAGAATTGAAATAACCGTTCATTAATTTTCGTAGACCGTTGTTGGAAGAATTCGAGCAATCTTGTGCCACTGACAATTACACGAAAACCTGCGCTGGGTACCCGGAACAGTGTCGTATTGGCATGCTGGGTATTTTGGGAACGAAATTACGCACAAATTGTATCTGCAAAGGAACTGATCGTGCCAAATTATACGAATGTATCGGATGGCAACGTGTTTTGTGGTTTAATCCTTGCGTTGGTAGGTTGGATATCTACTTTTTTAATAAAAATTAGATTTTCGAAAATATTTTTAACCTACCACGAACATTCTGGGGATTTCAAAAAAAAATTATTTTCTAATTTTTTATTAGTTTTATTATGCTTTTCTTTTTCTTCGAAAAACGCTGGCTGTGCGGACAGTTTTGAGATATTTTTTGAGTGGTCCAGACTGTTCGGACGGTTTGGACTATTTTTTCGAGTTGTCCATGCTGTCCAAGCAGTTCGGACTAGTTTTTCGAAAAAAAAGTGAATTAGTTTCAGAGAATGAACCTATAAAAAAAACCATGTAAATACCTAATTTTTGGAAAAAAATATCAGAAGGAAACCAAAATTCTAAAAAACAAACAACTACAAAAAAATAAAACAAAGTCATTTACAGAATAAAACCAATAAAAACTCAAAATTAAGTCAAAATAAAACCTAAACAAGAGAACCAAGTAGTTTTATAAAAAAAAAAACAACCAAAATAAAACCGAACACTTTTTGAAATAAAAGCAAACCAATTTTAGAATAAAACAAAAAATAATTAATCAGTTTCAGAGAATAAATCCGCCAAAAAAGAAACAATTTGTAAAGAAAAATTTTTGAGAAAATCGAATAGAAACCTAGTCATTTTCAGGGAAAAAACAAAAAAAAAATGCATTTTCAAGACAAGTTACAGAATACCGCAAATCGAAAAAAAAGAATCAGTTTTGATGAATAATACTCTCAAAAAAAAAACCTTTTAAGTAACAAAAAAAATTAAGTAATACCAAAGAAAAATCATTGAGTGATTTTCAGAGAAAAAAAGAACAGAAAAAATTTAACCTTTTCCAAATTAGGTACCTACCTACCTACATTCTAATAAAAACCAAACCATGTTTCAGAATGAAACGCAAGTAACTAAAACGAACCATGAACCATTTCCAGGAAAGAAACAAATCAACTCTCTCTAAAAAATTTTAGAACTACATGTCATTTTCAGAATAGACTTCAAAAAAAACATTTTCTAAACCCCCCCTCCCCCCACAAAAAAAATAGTTTTGGAATGAAATGAAAAATAAAAATATTTTTGAAAAATAAAAAACAAATACTTAAATATTTGTTTTTATAAATAGAAAAAAAATCATAGTCAAATCCAAGAAAAACGAACGAAGTTCAGAAAAAAAGAACAAAAAATAAAACCGAATAATTTCTAGAAATCCTGCTAAATTAGTTTGAGAATCAAACCAAAGAAGCCGAACCAATTTCAGATTTCAAAATAAAACAAATCTATTTTAAAAAAAAAAAACATAAAATCAATTCATTACCAGAATGCAACTCTCAAAAAACAAGTCATTTCTAAAATAAAACTCCAAAAATTCAAACTAGTCAGTTTCAAAGGGAAAAAATATGTAATGCCAAATCAATTTCTGTGTAAAATCGAAAAAAAGTTGGTTTTGGAATCAGGTCACTTTCTGAATACTTCCTACCCCCCCCCCCCCCCCCATCTAAACGAATCCCTTATAACTCATATTAAAATAGGCACGTATTATTTTCAACAAAAAAAAAAAACAATACATTTTTCATTTTGAAAAATTAAACCAGGTCAATTTTAAGATTTCCCCCTCCCCTCCAAAGAAATAAAAATAAAACCTAAAAAACGAAACAATTTTTATTTAAAAAAAAAATACAATCAAATCACATTTAGAAAAAAATCCAAAGAAATTAAACTATTTTCGGATGAACCCCAAATCATTTTCAGGATAAAACTTAGAATGGTCGAACCAGTTTTAGAATAAAACGAAGAAAACGCGTGTTTAATGAACAACCAAAATAAAATCAAAAATCATTTTAATAAAATCTTCAAATCAGTTTCAGAAAAAAAAATCCGTATACTCGTAAAACCAGAAACTAAATTAATTAATCAATCAATCAATTGTAAATTAAAACTGAAAAGAGCCTCAAATCAGACCGAATTTTTTTCTATATGTGCGAAATATAATGAGGAATATATTTGTAATAATTACCTATTTTTTTAAACTGGTTGGGGGGTAAAAGAGAAATCCGAGTCATAAAGTGAAGAATTTTCGTCAAACGTGCTCAAAAAAAGTAAACTGAGAGCAAAAGATAGCGAAAATCTTGATTTTCACCTCAGTTCAACTAGAAAAAGATTTCAAAAATAAGCTCCTTCGTATTTTCAAATTTAAAAAAAAAAAATGAAATTTGGGCTTCGTGTTCGTTAATAATGGGAAGGGTGGAGTGAAAAAAATGTATATCTTGGATTTTGACCAAACTTGGTGGGGTGGTTCAATTTAAGTGAGAGAACTCTCAAAACAATTTTGAGCCCCCAGGGGCAAGGGAAGGGGAACAGGAGGTGCTAAAAGTGCACCTCCTTTTGAAAAAACGTTGTTTTCTATGTTTTTTAGTCGAATCAAAATTGTGTGAGCTTTGAGAAACTTAAAAGATGCCATTTGGGTTTTTTACATCTCCCTAAACCCCTCGCCATCCTTCTCCGATCAAAACTCAAACTGTTACCAGGGGGTTGAAAAGTTGCAGATTGCAATATTCCAATAATATGAAATTTTCATCAAGCTGGAATGATTTTTTTTTCATCGATTAACTGAACAAACAATTTTTCCAAACACTGAAAGTGAATTTCGAAAAAAATTAAAATTTTATACATCAGTGCAGCCAACAGCAAAACATAAAATTCCAAAATACGTAATTTATATCGACTTCGTATTGATTATTTTTTCACCTGAAAACATGATGTATTTTTTTTCAATCACTAGATGTATACTTCGGAAATTTTTTTGGAAAATTTTGTATGTCAGTGCAGCCAGTTACAAATCGTGACATGCTACTCTGTGGAATGGAATTTAGGTTGACCTCGAATTAATTTTTTTATCGTTTGAAAAATTCACAATAATTTTTTTTCAATATCAGAAATAAAAAATTGTAAATTTTTCTTTGAAAATTTTGTACGTCAATGCAGCTAGTTGCTAATTGTGATATTCCGATATTATGAACTCGAATGCATTATTTTTCGCCAAGTGATAGGGTCAATTTTTTTCCAATCAATAGAAGTATGTTTTGAATTTGAAGACATCAGAATATCTCAATTAGCAACTGTCTGCACAGACGCACAAAATTTTAAAAGAAAAATTGGTTAAAATCCAAGATATGTTTTTTTTTCACTCCACCCTAATGTACGGGCACTCATGATGTACCTATTTAAAAAATAAAAAAAAAAAATTTTTCAAGATGACATCGATTCTTACCTATGTTTTCTCATCGAAAATTTTTAAACAAAAAAAATCCAAGTAAGCAGAATTTCTATTGAAAACTTTTCTCCTCATTTAGCTACGTACATTTGCAAACTCGTAATAGATCGTGGGTGGGTAAGCACCTAATTGGAAAAACACGAAAATATACTAAAAATCAGACTCGTAGTCGATTCAAACGGAACACCTCATCCGTCATTTCAGCGGTACCTAAATTAGTTTCACGTCGAATATTTCGAGTAAATAAACGTAACGTCGCATCGAAGATAAGTAAACATGACGATGGCATCGTCTCTTTTCTGGAGCACGCTTCCGAACACCTACTATGAAATTTTGAAATCAACACTAGCAAATCTAATGATTCGTTACATATGCAATATTGATATAGGTACCTAGCTAGATACGTTTCGTCGTGAATTTCTCTCCAAAAGGATGATATCTATTTATATTTTTCTGTTTCAATTTACAGTCGAAGCTCAACGTGAATTCCATATGAACAAAGTCCGAGCACGACTATCGAGAAAACACAACGTCAGCAGTATTTACGACGAAGTTTTGACGACGGTGCCCGAGGTCATCGAAACTAGAACCACTACCACAGCTTATACGACATCTTCCACGGCCATGACGACCACAACGACGACGACGACAACCAGGGCACCGCCATCGACCACCGTTACCACTCCTAGTACTACGACGATACCTTCAACGACGCCGTCGACGACTCCGACGACGACCACGAAGGCTACGACGACTACGACAACGACCACGACAGCAAGACCTACGGTTGCGGTGATCGTTCGTAGTACGGAACCGAACACCAAGATATTTCGGGCCAGTTATAATGGCCTATCGCAATTTTTTAATTCTAATCGAAGTAGAGAGAAGTCCTCCTTTACTACGACCCATTCGCCGTCTGTGTTCTTTACCGCTCTTACCAAAGGCAATCATAAAATTATGTTCGAAGAAGTGACCGAAAGCACTACTACCAAGAGGCCGGTATTCATTTCGAATGCCAAGTCTAGATCTCCTAAGCCAACGGTGCCATTGCGTAAGTTATTTTTCAGACGATTTGAAAAGAGTTTTTAAATCATGGTTGTGTTTTAGGGATTTTCCTTGCTGAAAAATTTCAGTAAATTTAAAAATGATTTTATATCGAATAACTAACTTGAATTACGAGGGTTCGAAGCAGTGATGGGAAACTGAAATGATATCAGTTTCAGTTTCAGTTTCAGTTTCAGTTTTTAAAATTTTTTAGTTTCAGTTTTTAGTTTTTTCATATTTTTTTCCTTTTGCATTTTCGCTGAAAGTTTATCATTTATTTGAGATGTTTTTTTTTTTTTTAGAAAAAGTGACCTTTTGGTCGCAAAAGTATTTACTGAATTCTGAATCTATATAAAATTATATTTCAAATGAGCTATTAGTGACCTTTTTTGGGTTTTTTCATGCAAAATTAACGATTTTATTGTAAGAATTTGAAATTTGTTGTTGGAAAACACGTTCCAAATTGAAGTTTTGGAGTGAAAATTTTCAATAAAAAACTTATTCGAAAATATTTCGAAAACTATGCCTTCCAGAAAAATCTGATCGCCTCTACCAGATAGGAAATTTTTGTTGACCTTTTTCAACTTGAAATTTTTTCTCCTAATTTTTTCCAACCGCATTTTTTCTGAAAATTTACATTTTTTTTCACTTGAATTCAAAATTATTTTTCCAACCTAAGACTTTTCTCAATTTTTTTAACTTTGAATTAATTTTTTTCTTAAATTCTGAAGTTTGTTTCCCACTTTCCCACCTAAAAGAAATCGATTTAATTTTATTCATTCAGTTATTTTGAAGATTTCTTTTGGGTGGGAAAGTGGAAAACGAAATTCAGAATTTACGAGAAAAATGAATTATTCAAAGTTGAAAAAAATTGAGAAGTCTTAGGTTGGAAAAATAATTTTGAATTCAAGTGAAAAAAATGAAAATTTTCAGAGAAAATACGAAGTAGGAAAAGGGTTGAGAAAATAATCCGGAGTTGGAAAAAATTAGGAGAAAAAATTTTAAACGTTGAAAATGTCTAAAAAATACAAGATTTGGTAACGATTTTAAAATTTTGAAAAAATATTAAGATACGACAAAAACTAAGAATAAATTTCACAAATAAAAATTGTGAATGAAAAAATTTCTAGGTGGGAAAATTTTAAAGAAAATTTTGAAGCAATGTGATGTAAAATTTTTTCAGATCAACTAAGTCGCAATTTTTTTTAAAACGGCTACAATTCGGAGTCGGATTTTGGGATATTGGGATGTTTTGAATTTGTAGGTCACACAATTACACATTTTGAAATCGATTAAAATTATATTTTAATATGCAAGACCAAGAGGTACTACAGAAAAATCGAACTGGATTTTGATATTTTTGGATTTTCATCAAATGATTCGAATCAAAATGAACGGGATTCGGGACAGCCCTGAAAGCAACCAAAATTTGGCAATCGGAACCCAGACACAAAAATTGTGTCGACCTGTGTAATAAAATAGCAAACTTGAAAAAAAAATTGAAAACTGAAACTTAACTTTGAGTTTTTAGTTTTCAGTTTTCATCATTTCAGTTTCACTTTTTTTCAGTTTTCAGTTTCAGTTTCAGTTTCCCATCACTGATTCGAAAATCGTCCCAGACTGCTGTTTTATAGTCTATGGTGTTTAAAAATGTCCCAAATTGTTCGCAGAAAAAAGGAAAAAATCGAAAAAATGAAAAAAAAATTAAACCACAAAAAATGCAATGTACTTACGACTTCACGCAAAAAAAAATGAGTGTAAAAATGGTGTAATAATAAAAGGATAAATTATCTTACGAAAAATTCGATGTACGATAAAATTTTATCAAAACGTCACATTTTTTTCAAATATGCAATCGAAAAAATTGAAATAAAATTTTAACCTTTGCTTCAATACTTTATACTTATTTTTATTTCAAAAAGTGAAATTTTTTAAAAACAATTTTAGGTTATTTATAATATCGATATTCGAATTCGATTTTTTTTTCTTTTATAATTATTCATATGACAATTTATGAGGGTTTTTTGGTACAAGGAATCTATTTACGATGTTTTTGTAATGATCGGATTATTTATTGGTAAAATTTTCACGAAATTTCTGTGATTTTTCATTGATTATTCAGAATATTGAATTATTCATTTTTTAAATTTCTTTCGTTGACAAAGTAATTAGAGTTTTAAGGAGAATTTTTTCTTTACTTACTCTCAGAAAGTATTTCAAGTATTTATTTTTTATTTAAAATCAAATCAATCTTCTTACTTCGTTTTCAACGTTTTGTGTTCAGTTACAGGAATTTGAACTCTCAAGATCGTTCGCGAGCAGTTTGAGACGTTTTTTAAACATATTTAGAAGGTTTCAAAAAGTAAGAAAAAAAACATGAAAATTATTTACAATTCATTAATTTGGAAATAGAAAAAAATTTTGAATAATTATCTGATATTTTTATAAAATGGAAAGACAGAAATTTTGTCTGCAAAAAATTCGAACGCCTCTTTATTGACAAAACAACGAAAAATTCGAAAAAATAAAAAATAACAATAATGCAACTCGATCAATGAAAAAAGCATGAAATTTTGTGAAAAAATGGAAAAGAATTTGGATTTTGGACCAATGTAACCTCGGTTAGTTTGGACCATTCGAATTATGGACCAATCTAACTTGGGTTAGAACCGACTTTGAATTTTTTTTTTGCTAAAAAATTAAAAATTCAATTTTTTATTTTTAAAAATTCTTTAAAATTCCTAAGTAAGTAATTTTAATTACTTACATAATTGAAAAATAATTTTGCGTGAAATTTTTATCCAAGTTTTTCTTATATTTGACAGAATTTGTTTAGGTGCGTTGATATTTTTATTCATAAAAATATTTTTTTACCTCGCATGAAGTCGAATTTGATAAAAGTAAATTCACCATGTTTTTTCAAGTCGATTAAACTATCAATAGGTATTTGTATCTATAATTTTGTATAAATAGATAAGTAATATCCCGAATATTTTTTATATTGGACTATTGGACTTTTAATTTTTCGAGTATTTTTTTAAATTGAAAGATTTCTTCAAATTTTTTATGCTCGACGGAAAATCTTTTTTCGAGGTTTTTGAACTGAAAAAAATTCTAAACGACTCCCAGCCTTAAGACATGGCCATGCTTTAGAAATAAACTTTGAAAATAATGTACTTACCTGATTTGTCTGTTTTCTTAATGCAGCTGGATGTGTGATGCAAAAGACTTCCTTCGATGATGGTATTTTTATCCCCG
Source organism: Pseudococcus viburni (assembly GCA_033439095.1). Classification (NCBI taxonomy): domain Eukaryota; kingdom Metazoa; phylum Arthropoda; class Insecta; order Hemiptera; family Pseudococcidae; genus Pseudococcus; species Pseudococcus viburni. The sequence continues at coordinate 12,236 of JAVBJF010000731.1, read as the reverse complement.
AAGGCAAAACGATTCGAGTATGTATTAGTAGTATTGTGATCGAATTCGCTGTAATTTTTTTGATGCGTTCATTTTATTGCAAAAAGCATCATAGTTCGTTGCTTGTAGTTTGTATAATTCACGTGGATCTCTCTTATATTTCTGTCTTTATTTTTTTTACAAAATAAAATAAAAAATCTTTCTTAAACACTGAATTATTTATAAATATTTTGCTTGACGCAATTTACCAATTCTATTCTACAATGTTGAATTATTGTAAAACGATTTCTCACACATACGTAAATATTTTCCACCAAGAATCACTGGAATCATTTCAAGAAATTGTGGTTTATTTTTAGTTGCCATTATTTGCACATGCAGCAATTAAAACATTGCACCTCCTAATTTAATTTAAAATTTTCATTTCGCGTGGAAAAAATTACGCAACGAAAAATTCATAACCAAAATAGTTCGGTTAAAAAAAATACATTTTCATCATTGTCCCTTTAATTTATAAGGATAGGCAATTTAATTGACACAGCTGAATTTCAATTCGGTCGAATTTATCATTTTCAACAGGTAAATGTAAGATAATGGAAGATTACTAACGTCTAGTACTTAATACTGAAATTTTAGAAATTTTTTAAAATCCTTCTACTGAACATAAAAAAGTAAATGAAGGATCCTGAGACATTTTTTCGAAACCGTAGAATACATTTGCGGCAATAATTTCTCCCTACAAAGCGTTATTTTTTGAAAAAACATCGATTTTAGACCTAAGTTGCGATTTATCGCGGACAGTTGGCAACCCTACGGAAAAATAATCATAAAATCGTAACCAGCAATCTTTAATTAGTCAGAATTGACACTGAACAATTGATTGCTTAAAAAAAAGGCAAAAAAAAGGTTTTTTTGAATAATTTTTTTTTTGCGCCGCAAATTGCGATTGCAAAATAATTTTCCCTTTCATCCCTTTTTTCGATTTTTTATGATTTTTAAAAAAATCAATAAGTTCGTTTTCGATAAATTTGAGGTCGCTGATTCCGAATCCGCTGTCCATTTTTCGCGCTCGCCCTGCCTTCTCGAGTTATGGACGATTTTCGCCACGAAAATGCGGTTTCTGGGCAAACGAGTAGGTGTCGCGCCAAACGAACTTCAGATTCGAAATTAGCGACCCCGAATTAGTCACAAATCACACTCTTCGCGAGTTTCGGGGACCCTTTTGAATTTGGTCAAAATTGTCCTAAAAAATGAACGTTTTCTGAAAAACTGAGCTTAATTGGAGAAAAAAGGTGTCATCATTATCATTAAACGAGATTATCATTTCAATCACCACTAGTTCATCCCTTTTCTCCGTACCGAATCTCTTCGTCCAATTCTGAAACCTTGATAACTATTTCATCTTTTCAAAAGTTTCATTACATTTTTTCAGGTGAAAAAAATTGACGATTCTTATGTTTCTCAAGGGATTTTTGGATTCGAGAAATTATTCTCGTTATTGCAGTTTTTTTTTAATTTTAAGCCATATTTTTTGTTCAAAGTCCCTTATTTTGGTATCTACTTGAGCTATGTTATTTTTAATGGAAAACGATTAATGGTTAAGTATGTACTTAATTTGAATAATTGCTAATTTTTTCGTCTCTTACTCCGAATCTTTTTTTTTTTCAGTTATATCACGATCAAGACGTAGAATGCTCCGAGCTGTGTTACTGCGCCGGTGGAAATTTACACTGCCAAACGGCGTGTATAGAAGTTAAGACGTGTAAGTCGGATATGGCACCTTATAACCACATGTTTCCAGCTTTCGATGGATACAAGGGGAAATGCGTTTGTTATTCAGAGACTTTTGTCTGCGCTAAGCCTCTTCAAGGTACTTGAGATGAAAAATTGATGTATTTAAGTATTTATTCGAGATTTTCATAAACATTTTTCGTCTTCAGGTACTTACACGCTTCCACCTGGAGTGTTCTTGTTCCTGGGATTCAGCAGTATCGATGAACAATACGTCCGAAGGCTGGTAAATTTCGAATTTCAAGAATGCGCCGCCGGATTGCAAGAGATACTCAATAAAAAAATGGCTCCTGAGGTGAATATTTACAATTTTAGGCTTACCTGATTGGAATGGAGGGGAAGAAAACTCATCTCGTACTCTGACGAAAATCATGAGGTAGTCTATTTTAGATGGGAAACCTTCAGAATTTTTTTTTACCCCTTTAGATCAGAAGAGAATGGGTCTAGGAGACCTTGAAATGGAGTTATTTGAAAACAAAAAAATTTGTTCGTAAATTTTATGCAGTGCCATTGCTGGGAACCTCGGTCAATTTCTAAAAAGATGTGATTTGTGTTTTCATGTACATCTAAACCTCTGTAAACCATTGACAAAAATTCTGCTCTGAAAATCATTTGTTTACTTTTCTTTAATTCCAATTTACACGAATTGCCTTCCTTTTTTTCAAATTTTTGTTCTCGAAAATTTCTCGACTTTTTGTGAGTTTTTGAACAAAGTCTTCGGATTTTTTTTTTTACAAATTCTCGATCTACTTTAAAAATTCCAATAGGTATAATATTACTAAATTTAGAGACGTCCCATCCCATCGTTTGTAAGATTTTTTCACGGGACGAGCGAACATTGATCGCGATTGACACCACTCCGTACAAAGAAATCCAATTGCCAAAAAATTCGATGATGAGCCTTCGATTGAATATCTGCCAAAGGCATTTTTAAAGAACCAATATGAAAATAAACACAAACGAAGGAGTTTGATACCTAACTTTGAAATTGAATATTTGCCCTCGACCAGAAGGTTGAAAGTTACAAATTGCAAATTTGAAGTTTTCTCAATTTTTACCATACATTGAACGCCTAAAAATTGAGCCATTTTGGGGTCATGTAGAGTAATTTTTGAAGAAAATTTTCAAAAATTTCATCAACTTTGAAAATAAAATTTTTAGAAAAATCAACTCAGTTCTAACGACTATAAAATTTTCTGTAAAAATTATTCCACGAAACCAAAAAATTTCTGACTTTATTTTTTGAGATGTTTGAGCTTTGAGCGAGCAATTTCAATTTCGTAAAAATCAATAAATCTTTAAAATTGTTATGCAATTACCTAACAAAGACCGGATGAAAAATTGAAAATTAATCCTACATGTTTATTCCGCCTCTTAGCGGAAGGTCAAGTTTTCCAAAATTTTGAATTTTTCCCGATTTTTTTGAACTACATACAAAAAACATGGAAGCATAAAAATCAGGAATTTTTTTACCCGTCATTATACAATACAATGCCTCATTATCCATAAAAAAAGCAAAAAAATATCGGGGAGGACAATTTTAGTTCGTGTGGTGCACTCTGGCAACCTCCCCCCCCCCCTATATTTTCGACATTTTTAAATCGTACCCAATTTTCTCGATTTTTCTTCTAACTAGAATTTTTTCTCTATATTTTTTTAAATTGCCAAATTTTCTTCTCTAAATTTTTTCAACACAAATTTTCCTCCAAAGATATTTTCAAATCTAAAATTGTTTCTAAAACCTTTTCATACTCGATTTCCTCTTTAAAAAATTTTCAACGCAAATTTTTTCTATCCATTTTTTTATCCAATCCTAAAAATTTTTATACTCTTAATTTTGAAATTCCAAAATAATACAAAAAATACTGTCTCCTGTTGCACAAAGTTTCTCTTTCAAATAACTAAAATTGTTTCTCGTGTTATTGCAAATTTTTTCGGAAAAGGATAAAATGGAACCTACGTACCTTCCTAAGTATATGAAAAGTTCAAAGTACGTGAAAAAATTTAACAAATTGCAAATTGGAAAAAAATTAAGTGGAAAAGCGATTGAAAAACAAATTGATAGATGAGTTCCTGAGGAAATTTTAGATTGAAAAAATTTTAAAAATGTAGAAAAATTTTCAAAGAAAATAAAAATTTTAGAGCTGAGAATAATTTGAGTTTAATTTTTTTTTCAAATTCAAGGTCAGGAAAAAAATTCTAAAATTGGAAATAATTTTAGAATAGGAAAGATATAGTGAAAAAATTTCACAATTTGAAAAAAATTGAGGACAAATATCAGTTTAAAAATATTTTAAGAGCAATTAATGAACGATTTTAGAGTTTGGAAAATTTCAAGGTTGCAAAGAAATTGAAAAAATTAAAAATTAAAAAAATAGAGAAAATGTCCAAACTTTGATCTTTTGTGTGTGTGTGAGGGGGGGGGGGGGTAAACATGAACCAGAATGTTTCATATTTTCGTAATGTTTTTTTAAGGCCAATTCACAATAAGTTTTGGTACAGGTCCATCAAATTTTTTTTTTTAAATTAGAAATACAGCACCCTATTCCCCACCCATAGTGAACTTCATCAATCATTATCAATTTTTGTCAAAATCTTGGATATAATTTTTTACTCTCCCCCTCCCCCTCCATCACCCAATCTGGTGAATGGTTCATATTTTTTTCAATTTCAGTTGACATGTGAATTGGAGCTATTCTTGGTGGCGGAAGAAAGCATCGTTGTGATGGGAAAGTACAAAAATACCAGCACATCCGAAGTCCGATCAAACACCATTAATCCCTCTTACGAGGACATTCTCAAAGACCAGGTACCTACTTCGATAATTCCACTAGTCCTTATCAATTTTTTCAAAAATTTCCTGTTATCGAATTTTTTCTTAAATTAAAGAGCGCTTGTGAAGCAGTAATGACTAGTTTAAAGAAAGATGTAAACGATCAAAGTTACGATGTCAAAGCCAACTTATTCACGTCAATATTCAAAGTAGCCGATATCCAAACTTACGTGCCAGATAATTCATCTAAAACGTCCATCACCAGACATATCATTAGTACTCTATTGGTACCAATTTTTGTGATTATTTATAACCTGGAATAACGACCTCGATGTACCGCTTCTAGGCTGTATTTTCATCATATCATTATTGTGATCAATTTCTTCTTTATTATTTATCCAGTTTGTACAAATTTCTGCCACTAGATTTTTATCGTGTTTTATTTCTAGTCGATATTTTTGTTTCTTTTACATATTTATTTTGTCGTGTTTTTAATCGTTGTTGTTTTAATATTACATTTGAAAAACAAAAAAAAAGTGAAAAAATCTTCCTATGTACATAGGTGTTTGTAAATTTTGGAAAAAGTTCAAACAAAGGGAAAAAATTTTGTAGACAATAATGTTGTCGTTTGATATTCCAATAGTGCAAAAAATTACCAGTAAAAATGCAGATAAGCTCGTAGTTTGGTTGATGTGATAGTAAAATGTAATATACACCTGTTTTGTTTCTTGTTTTTATCGATGATAGTAAAAAAAATTACCTGTAATTTGTGTGCTGTGTATCGTGATGATGTGTTACGCAATATTTGTAATGAACAATTTTAGATAATTTGTATAAAGTACTTACTTACCTTAATATTTGATTGAAGAAGGATATGGAATGGTGTAAAATTTTGTCAATATTTTATGCACGTATAATTTTTTGCCATATAACTTACCAAATTGATATTCATAGTAGATAGCTTATTGTTACCTTTCAATCATTACCGTTCTTTTTTGTTTCTGTTTTTGTTTTTGATTTTGATTTTTTTTGTTTTTGTAAACCATTATGTAATTTTTGAATGTTATTGTTAAGTTGATTTATTTATGTGAATTTAGATTTCGTTATTAAATGTGAAGTATTTTAAAAAAATATAAATTTTTTGTACGATAATGATTCGTCTGTGGTGGGATTGTTTTCTGGAATGATCTTTTTTATTATTTCTTCTATAAATGTTGAGGAAGCTCTTTCAAGTAATTCGGCAAAATCTTAGAAATTTCGGCAAATTAAAAAAACGTTTGGAAATTTTGCAGCATTAAGTAGGTAATGAAAAACTGAGCCTCTTAAAATTTCAAGTTTACTGTCCTCTTTCAGAAATTACAATCCAACTCTAAAATTACTTAGTCCCAAAGCAAAATTTTTCAAAAATTTCGGCCTCGCTGCGCTCGGCTTTATTGAATTTTTTCTTCTATAATTTCAAAACAATCCAAAATTCCAAATCCTAAAAAAATGATTTTTTTCGTATTTTTCCTCAAAATTATTCCAACTAATTTTATCAAATTATTTCTCATTAAAACTCATTTTCGATGTTTGGAAATCAAATTTTTTAAAAGCTTCGGCCTCGCTGCGCTCGGCCCTGTTTATTTCTTCTTAAATAATTTTTGAGGAAAGTTGCCCGATTTTTTATTCAAGTTAATTAATTTAAAACATTGTTTTATGGCATTTTGAATTCAAGGTCTTCAAAAATTTTCGCCCTCGCTTCGCTCGGGCTAAATTTATTTCTCTCATATCCACATTGAAACTATAATCTTCTAAATCAAGTAGGCTTAGGGAATTCCATCGGTTTTTCCAACTATACGTACAATGAAATTACCTAGGGAAAAATTCAGGCATGAGCAGGAATGAGTCGTTTATTTTTTCATGCAAGAAATTTCGTTGTTCATGAGCAGGGATGAGCAAGAATGGCTTTTAACAATGGAAATATATTGGAAAACCCAAGGGATAATTTCCAGACGTGAGGACGATTAAAAATTGACCTGAACATGATGTTACTTTTCAAGTTTTTGTGACGTTGATCTCTAAAAATTGTGTTTTTCCCTATCCATGATGTTGCTTCGCATTGTTTTTGCAAAAATTTCTCGAATTTTTGAATTCTTATTCGGCAATTTTGAATTTTTTAGTCGGCATTTCTGAACCGTATACCCCCCCCCCCCCCCAAGATTTGTGTTCGAACCGCCTCTGCTCAAATTCCATTAGGAAATACAGCATTTGAGATGCGTAAACGCTACCGTTCGGTATACGAAACGCAAGCTGAACGCATGTGAGATGCCGAAAAATAGTCTCAGTGTCGGTGTGCGACTGTGCGTAAACGCCAAAGAAAACGCACACGACACGCATTTCAATTCTCAAATGTTATTAGGGATTACCTCTCCTTCAGTGTACTTATCCCATTTTGTATGAAACTTCAGTAAAACAAACTCAGTTTTGTGTTCAAAATACTGAAAAGCAGTCTTGATCAATATTTTTGATTTTTTTGAACTCCAAGTTGACCTATTTTTGAGCCAAAAATTGGTTAAAATCATTCAATGAATTTTCATCTTTAAATTACCTAGTGCTGTAGGTATACGAATCATTTTTTAACCTAAAAATAGTCAATTCATGCATTTACATATTTTTGAAAATTTGACATGTTATCCGTGAAGATGATGGAAAAAAATCAAAAATATCAGTATCACATTCACAACATTTTGAACACGAAACTGAATTTTACTGAAATCTCACTCAAAATTTGATAATGAAGTAAAATAAAAACGCGCCAATATATTAAAATAAGAAGAAAATTTTGAAACTGATTCAAATTTGAAATTCATCATGATGAATTGATGAATATGAATGATGGTGATGAATCGTTCTGAAACGAATCATTGGACCGAATACGGGATAGTTGGGAAATATAAAATAAAATCTAAACTTTTTTCAGTCATTTGAAATCAAAAATAGGTATTGAATATAAATAATGCATAATTTTTTTTATTGAATTTCATAATAATTATTATAAAATATTTTAAAGTCGTAATTCACGAAAAAAATCGAATAAATAATTTGTATGAATGACGTTTCTCAAGAATGTACAATGTCACCGAATCATTCACTAGCGCCTCACGAGGTGAAAAAAGTAAGAAAACAAAAAATATGGTCCAATCAAAAACGAGATGAATTTTGATTGGTTATGACGTAACCGTTTTCAAGTGTGTTTGACTGTGGAATGATGGGAAATGATTCATTATTTTTCATTTTGTTCATTTTGGTCGCCATTACGCACTTACGCAATTCTTATTTTACATTGTGTTTGCCGTTTGGCGTTGTCTCGTTATTTAATTATTTTATTTATTTTATTCGTTCTTCGTTGAATTTTCATGGTAAGTAACGTTTTATTTGCTGCGTGTATGTATGTTACTGTACATTCATTCATTACAAAATTTTATGAACCGAAAAATACTGGTACTCGTACATTATTCTACCGACTCACCGGCGCCGGAAGTCCGGAACCTAGTCTAGACAGAATAATTGAATTTCATACTTCAAATTTGAAATAATATTCGCGTTTGTTGTGAATTCTGAATTTTGGATTCTTTTATTCGGTCACCGTCACTTGGGTGTACGTACGTTCTCAAGTATTTCATGTATTTTCTTGAGCACAGTGCAGTTATTTTGTTCCGGTGAAAATGAGGTCTCGAGAACTAATCGGAGAATCTGTACGAAATAGTGCACGTTAGCACCTTAACAAAAGGTAGTTGTCATATTGTCATTATAGAAAATTACTCTGACGTTTTATTCGCTTTCGCATTGCTAACTTTTTTAAGAGACGTTTTTATGGTTCGAATGAGTCATTCTTCTGCCTAACGAACCGACGGCCGACGCAACGTTTTTTCGTGAAAACTGATCGCTAAAATGGTAGAGTAATAATTTCATTCGTATAAAAGTACGCACTTGGATTACATTAGCTACGTGATTTTAAATGGATTATGTTTTTTCGTGTACGTATTTTTAATGGAAATTTACTCCGTCGTTTTCGTAAGTGAGTAGTTTTTTTTGCCATTGATTGAAATTCTTCCATTTCGGTATTCGGATTCGGTGATTGGTATGGTAATGAACTAGTGATGATTTACCTATGTAGGTATTTTTAATTTTCAATATCGATGTACTTAATTTTTTAGAAATGAAAGTCACCATGTTTTTTCAAAATTCTTGTGGCATAAATTTGGAAGAATTTTAGCATAAATTCCTCTGAAATTTCAAAGTTGATCCTCGAGCATGATCTTTTTAATTAATTTCGGTTTTAGAATTTTAATATCGATATTTTCGATGTCTGTCAAGTATTTAAAATTACCATTACGATATTGGTAGCCATTTTGTCTACGTTTGAATTTGAAGTTGGCGTCTGTTGTTGAGTATGCGGTGTAATTTCTTGAATTATTTTATTTGAACGAATTCACACGATTTTTTAATGTACGTAATTCAGTTTTTTATGTAGGTACCTACTTTTTGATCGTAGATTAATTTTATATTTACATTTAATTCAATTTTGAAAAAGATTTTCGATATTCAATTTTTGACAAAAAAGGAGGTAGTCGTTTATAAGTATAAGAATATGTGTCGTTTCGCGAATGCATTTTAATAATAGAAAATTTCTGTTACAGAAAAAAGTGAAGAAATGTATCGATATCTAGTGGCTTCATACTCCTGTTCATATTTGGATTTTACCAACAGTCGGTCGACGATGTTACGTAGCAATTTGTTGCCAGTATTTTGCGCCGTACATACTCGTAATGTCATTTCAACGAGCCTTCTCTACCGTTGCTGCATTCTGGATCGAACAATCAGGTAAATTTATCTTAATACGGTGACCCTACGGTGATTAATTTTTCCACCCTTGTTCACTTTTAGGTAATATTTTCACCAAAAAATCTCCAGAGACCTTTTTTTTTCTGAAAGTTTTACTGTAAGAAAATAAAATGGGTTGTAATTATTCCTTTGAAACAATTGAATTACTTTCCAACTAAGACATGAATGAGAGAAAAGTATGGAATTTCAGATTTTCATTTCATTTTTTCACGAATATTTTCGATTTCGCTCCGTTCAAGCTCGAACTTGTTTTTAAATTGTGGTCAATCGAATTCCTTGAAATTCCAGAAAGTCGTTCAAGGCTTTGTAAATTTTTAATGATAATTTACATTAATTTTTTTCTGTTTTAATCGGAATTGTGTTATATTTTCGATGAATATTAATTCATGTTGTAAATATTTACTACCCACAGCCTGTCGTTTCACCATTCGTGAGCAGTGAAGACAATGCGCGCTGGTCGTTCCGATTTGGTTATCGAGTTACTTCAACATCGCTGAAACGTTGTGCTATCTATTGAATGATTCGCTGGATGTTGGCAATGAAAACGGAGCAGTTCAGAATGGTAATAAAACTTCAAATTAATTTAACGTATATTGAACACTCACCGTGTAACAGTCGTGGTTTTTTTTTCATTTGAGCAGATTTTGTGAAGTTTGCCATCGTTGTATGAAGTCCTCTGTTTGATCGGCGATAAACCAACGTCAAAGATTTCCAACTACGGTATATTTATGTCGATGGTGTTTTTTAAAGTCATTATCGCTTTCGGAAGACAATCGTGGTATCCTGATCGTACATACGGTAATTGAAACGACAATATAGTGGCGTTAGTACCTAAACCTGCTCGTCAATGGATAGTACATATATCGAAGTAAGATGATTATTCTTCAATACCTATTTGATTTTGTGAAGTGGGTCTTCATGGATGAATTTTTTTTTTAGACGTACCATGTAAGCTGGACCACATTTAGGCGACCCGCTATCGATTTTCACGTGACCCTACAAATGAGCAGTAACACAAACTCAACGAGACCTGTCATCCATTCAATACACGTGGAATTTTCAACATATGGTTCAATTTTATCGTAAAAGGTGAGCAATTTCACGAAATTATATTTTCTGTGCCGACGCATTAGGCGACTTGAGAGTTCCGATCGTTGAGCTAATTCGATTTTGAAATTCGCGTTGGTTTTCGTATGCGATGAGAACTGAGTGCTATTTCGTAAAATGTTGGAAATCCGACGAGAATTATTTTAGTACCATTTTTAGCAAGAATTGCCCTTGGTGCAAATACTCGAAATGTATAACATGCTCGTACGGGTATCATGTTGAGTTAATGAAAATAATAGGTACCTACTGAAGTAGATACTTTTACTAGATGCATCAAATGTACAACTCGAATTTTTAAATTTTTCCACTGAAAAGTGATTTTTTAATTTTTCAAATGAACTAGTTCAACTACATGCGTCTGGGTGCAAATCACTCGCGTGCAAATTAATTTTTTCACTTTTTATTGCTTCGAGTTTACTTTTTTTGAAAAATACCTGGTCTATTCCATACTAAAACAGACCAAAAGTGAAGTCGGGTCTTCCGATTTTGCTCAAATTTTGTTTACAAGTTCCCCTCGGTGGTCTTATCACAAAACCACGATCATTTTTTTTCTAACCCTCAAGGAAGCGGGGGGGGGGCTCGAAATTTTCATGTAATTGGGATTTTCACCCAAATTACCCAACTTTGAAGGCTCATATCTCGAGATAGGTTGTACTTGGGGGAAAACTGTTTGCGGGGTCTGAAAGAGAATTGATAGGGATTCAAAACCGGTAATCACATTTTGAAAAGCTCGAAGTTGAACTTTGGCGGTGAAAGCTCGACTTTCATGATAGAAACAAAAGATGAAAGCTACCATTTAAAAAACTGAAAAAATTACAGTGAAGAGCCCTTTTCATCATTTTTTCATCCAATAAATTTCAAAGATGGGATCTCTGGTCTTCTGGGGGGTACAGGGGTCCACAATTTTGACAAAAATTCAAAAAAATCGATTAAGTACAGTAACACATCGATAATATTTCAAAAAAATCCAGGTAGTCCCCCCCCTCACAGGGGTCTAGATTTTTCAGATTTTTATATGGTAGCTTTCATTTTTTGTTCTTATCTTGAAAGTTGAGCTTTCATCACCAAAGTTCAATTTCAAGCTTTTCAAAATGTGATTACCGTTTTTGGATCTCCTATTATTTATCTTTCAGACCCCGCAAATAGTTTTTCCACAAGTACAACCTATCTCGAGATACGAGCCTTCAAATTTGGGTAATTTGGTAAAAAATTGCAATTGCATAGAAATTATGAGGCCCGCCTCCCGGCCTCTTTGAGGGTTAGAAAAGAAATGATCGTAGTTTTGCGAATAGACCACTAAGAGGAACTAGTAAAAGAAATTGAGCGAAATCGGAAGACCCAACTTCATTTTTGTTCGTTTTTAGTATGGAATAGCCCATGAGGTATATAACTCGAATTTTTCAATTTTTCCACTGAAAAAAGTTTTTTTTTTTCGATTTTTTAATATACTTATGAATTTGTAACCATGCGTTTCTTTTTTACGTTTCTTGCTACTAGCTAGTGAAATCCTGGAGACAACCATGCTTCGCATACTTGCCATATGTGCCACGCATTTACAGGGTTTTGAATTTGAATAAGAAGTGTAATGAGATGACAAAAATTTACTCATTTTTTTATTTTACAAAATATTTTTTGTTGTAGGCACTGCAATTATTCATGAATTAATCATTACAACTCCATTAAGTAAAGAATATTGAATTTA